>WYDI02026443.1:768-19777 GCA_009867235.2 Psittacus erithacus | reverse complement strand
CTGGGGAGGAACTCTTCATTAGGGACTGTAGTGATAGGACAAGGGATAACGGGTTAAAACTTAACCAGGGGAAGTTTAGATTGGATATAAGGAAGAAATTCTTTACTGTAAGGGTGGTGAGGCACTGGAACGGGTTGCCCAAGGAAATTGTGAATGCTCCATCCCTGGCGGTGTTCAAGACCAGCCTGGACAGAGCTTTGGGCAGCATGGTTTAGTGTGAGGTGTCCCTGCCTGTGGCAGGGGGGTTGGAACTAGATGATCTTAAGGTCATTTCCAACCCTAACTATTCTATGATTCTCTAAACACACTCTACAGTGCAGCAATCTCTATTCTTTCTTAGTTTTATGTAACAGCAGCAGCTTTCAGCCAATGGTTTTCATGCAAAGGTTTTATTTTAAAGGCTAAAAGACAAAAATCACAAAAACTGAGGATAAAGACAGTAAGACTGCACCTGTACTGAAATGGTATCAAGTGAATGCAAACCAGTAAAAGGCAATGACATTGTACACTGGCATGAAGGTGCCTCTGAAATATCACAAGTACAATCAGTTTTGACATTGTTTCCTGTCTGAATCTAAGGTTTTTCCCTGGTTTTATTTTTAGTACCTTTTCTGAGCATTAAACAATTCGGCCAACTACTTAACCCTGTGAGTAGTCCCATTGAAGTGAAAGTTAAGTGCTTTTCGAATGTGAATTATCCTTAGTTCTCTAAAAGCCATTTGAATTTTATTTAAATGTAGAGAAGTTTTGTACCTGCAAAAATCTAAAAATAAGAAACAATTTACTATTGAAGTTTACAGCAAGCACTTCAACTAGGCAATAATGTTGACACTCATTGGCTTAGTTCTTTATTTTATGGAGAAAACATACAGAAAAACTCACTCCATTTACCAGTCCTTTAGGAGATTTTCATTACTGGCCTTATATAACAGCAATTAAAGATAGAAATAAAATATTATTTAACAAGGTTTTATATGACAACATAAAGAGTGACTGCTATCTGAGTGTTAATTCAGACATATTTCTGCCAAGGTCACTTCCCTGCCAGAATATACATCCAATAACCATACATAAATTTCATTTTTAACAAATAACCACTAGATGGTTGTATAAATAGAGTAAACTGTGGGTAACTGTAGTTTATAATGAATACCTGTTGTAGCAATATTAATAAATATGTTGCACAGACTGACTGCAAGTCAGTGCCACCGTCACTACCTTGTTGGTTGGTGGCAAACCAAATGATGTTGGAACAACATCAGTGGTTTCCGTTGGTGAGAAATCTACATCTTTGCTACATCAGCTTTCACACTCCTGAAGTATTCCTCATGTTTGTACTTCTTAGACATTTGGCTTTGGAAAGCTTACAATTTATAAAGGAATAGTGACTGACCCAGAATGTCACTGTGGCAAGACGGTTCCCTATACCCTACCCAAAACATAACCATGCTTACATGAAGGCCATGCGGTTTGAAGTTGGAAATAGGAGTCTGGGATTAAAAATAAGCCAGCTACCAACTCCTTGTGTGACCTTGGGCAAGTATTTCAATACCCTTATCCTTCAGTTCTCTAACTGTGTAACTAAAAGAGTGATGGAGAGCACTTTGTGAAGGTTATTGATTGATCACTGTTTGCAAAGCCTGTCGAGATGCCACTGGGAAAAGCATCAAACTGTATGTGTTTAAAGGATCAATGTATGTTATGACATTGTTATTGAAATACTAGTAAATACATTGCACAAAAAAAATTGAGATGGGAAGAGAAAAATAGTTGCAAACTAGCCTGCAAAAGAGGACTTATATTTGGTATATTATGTCTGATCTTGCAGCAGCAGTTAAAGAAAACATGAGGCAAACCTTTTGTACGGAAGGGTCTGATGCCAAGGGCACTCAACACCATCCAGAATTAAGCACCTTCACTCTTCTCAAGGACTTATTTGGGAGACACATATTAAAGTCTTCACAGCGGTGACCTGTGCAGTTGGTGCAATTTTATTAAAGTAGATCATCTAATTTTTTCAAAAAGCTGCCTTGTAATTTTTGTGTAAGAAAAGCAATTTTATTTTTATGCTTTTCTTAACCACATGTATATTTAGGTAAATTCTGATTTTGCACCTATGCAAATGCAAGGGACATTTTACACTTTTCTTAAGCACTGACACATTTACAACTGCAATTTCTCCAAAACGTCATTCAGCCAAGATTGATTATTCGCTGCAAAGTGAGCAGAGGAAAGAGAAAGAAAGGAGCTGTCAAGCAGTCTTGCTTTTTTCTTTAGGAGGGAGAAAAAAGAGGCTTATCTGTGGAAAGACAGAGCCTTTTATTAAAGGATGAAATGAGCACTGAACAAACAGTATGTGGAATTTCAGATATGCTGATACTAACGGAAGAAATAGTTAAGATGGCAGAAAAATCTTGTGTTTTCAGAGACTTCAAAGGCATTTGTTTTAGATGGATCTCCATTAATTTCCTGGGACTTGATGATTCATGTGGTCCATTTGCATGTGATGCATTAAGCCCATTGCCCCTCTCCCCAAAAAACTATCAGGTCATGTTTTTTCTTAATTTATTCCATTTCTCAAGCTTCCTCTTACCTCTTAACATAGCACTGTCATTCAGACCTCCATGCAGCCATTGAACTGCTCCACTGCAAATTATCACTAATATTCTATTAGCATTTTTTTATTGATGTACTCTGGTATTATTATATAATCAGGACTTGCAACAAGTGACACAGAATACAAAGGTGCCTTTTCTTAACTATTTCTTTCTCAAAAACAAATCACAAAGAAAGCCACCTCAACTTCCTGTGACCCAAAAATTTGTAGTAACTGCTTTGATAAAGTAACAGGATTCCTTTCATTTTTGCTGTTATAATCCTCATAAAGTAATGGCCAGGGACCAGGTTCTGGTACCTTTATTGACACAAAATAGTATTGACATCTGAGAATCTTCCAACTGACTTTGACAACTTGCAGAGTAAGGCTATTAAATTAACCAAGTCACATCTGTGAATTCTAAACCAAGACCCCAACATATGGTTCAACGTCTTTGCCACTGCTGCTAGAAAACTTATGTATTTACTTACTAAGCTTAGACATTTGAACAGATTTATAGCCTATTCTAACAATAATAATGAAAAGTTGAGCCTCCAATTAGTCAAAAAACCTATATAGCATATACTTCTATAAACCTAGATATTAGCCAAGGTGTGAGCATTTGCAGCATAACTGTCCCTCTAAACCTATAACCTTACCTTTAAAAGGACCTGACAGTTCTTCCCATCTGTGATAAGAAATCAGCCTGCTAAACAGTAAAAGCTGTGGTAAAACCCTCACCCCTTCCACCTGCCTCATACAGAAACAGCCAAATGTACTCCACTTAGTTACAGTTTTGTTAGATGAAGTAATGTCCACTGGGAACTGGACAGAAACTATTACATCTCTTTTGCACAGGACCATATGCACGTGGCCTAATGTGTTTTAAACTAGAGAGATATAAACAAAGCGGAGCCACCAACTCCCAATATTTGATCTTGATTTTATAAAATGTATCCAAAGGCAGATTCACTGAAATTGCAATTGACTTTGTGATCATTTTGCCTTTTCTTCTGGGTCACTGTAGAAGCACACTGAATTACTACTATATAAGTTTAGTATATCATGTCTCCTTCTGAAGCTAGTTGACTCTTTCCAACTCTAAACAAAGCACCGAACCTTTTCAGGAAGCTCTGCAGTACTAGAGCACACACAGCTAACTTGCAACAACAGGGTTTTGTGTTGTGTGTTTGATGCAGAGTGTGGGCTTCAGACAAGGCCAGGAAGCTGGAGATTTTTAATGTATACATATATGTATTATTTTTAAGATGTCAGGATCCTTTATCATATACAATATTTGAAAAGCTGCCTAACAATCATGAGAAAAATGGCAGGCAAGATACAGGAAAAAAGCTGGACACCAAACCACAGTACTATGCAATAAATGCACATTCACAGCAAGGCCTGTGCAACTGCTAGGAAGACTCAGCTGCCCTAGCAGCATCTGTCCTCCTCCAGGTTAAAAGCCACATTGCACTTTCCAACTCTTGCCTCTGAATCTTTCAAACTCAGGTTTAGGGGTTAACGAGGATGTGCTCCACAGCCCCCTGCAAAGGAAGAAAGTCCAGCCCTTTAGTACAAGGCTCTAAGAGGAGATACTATTACCTTGTAAAGCAATGGAAAAGTTCCAGCACAGTTTTGAAAGCATCTTTTCCACACCAGCTTTCACAGGCATGCTCCTCCACACACACATCCACCCAGGGGTTGCAGCATGCCTGCCCTTCACTCACAGCTGCTTTTAAATTCCTGAATTGAAACACAGGTGAAGCTTAAGGCACCATATCATGGTTATTTCAAATATTACAACCTGTGTGGGTTTTAAACACCACCCCTGGTCTCAGAGATGACTGTAAAAAGTACTAATGACTGGGATAAGGCACTTTAAGAAACAAGGAAATGCATTCATGTCTCCCTTTTCAGCATGTTATTTTTTACTCTGCTTATTGCTTGGTTAAAACAACAACTTCAAAGTCTGAAAGTATAATAAGCACCAGATAGAGGGAAAGGAAAAGATATGAAAGCTTAACTCCAAGCTGCTGTGAGTTCATTCCATACCAAACAAGACAAAACACAGTAAGTCTTAAGGCTCTTTGAAAGGACAGAGTTTATCGCAGGTTATGATTTGGCCCAGTTGGCTGACATTTTACTTCTCCATCTGAGCCTGGAACTTGGCAGACAATACAAGTTTCTTTTTCTCCTCAGTAATGTATCTGATTTTCTTTCCAAGTACTCAAACAACTGGGCCTAAAGTTCACTTTTGCTATATAGACATGAACTGATTTGACAAGACGAATTACAAGAAAACAGACAAACAAAATATTCTAAATTTAAAGCACAATATGAAGTCACTGCTAAAGCTGAATCACCATTAATGTTCCCCTCACAAGAAAGTTATCTCCTGTACACAAGATCAGCAGCCTCAGGCTCACCTGCATGCAGACAGCAAGGACCAGCAGCAGACGCGATTCCCCAGCACCAGGCACCAGTGCAGGAATGGGCCCTGCAAGGCTGTGGTAGAGCTAAAGACCATCACCACAGCAATTCTGATCAAAAAGAAAAATGGGGCCTTAGGCTGTGCTTAAATCGGACTCATGGGCCCAGAGGCAGGTAAGGCTCATTAGGGCAATTAAGGCCCCTAGGCCCTGCATGCAGCAACCAGCTTCAGGGACTTCCAGAAAGCAGGTGTGAAATACTGGGTCAGATCTCATCTTTAGCTTCCAAATCTGGCAACTATCCCCTCAGTTTCCAATGACTCGCAATTTTAAAACAGTTTTCCTCTTCTCTCAAATGGCCTTGTGATTATGCTTGATTTTGTAGGCATTGCTTAAGCCTAACAACTAACACCTGAATTTGACAACAAACACAGAATCAGTTAAAAGAAGTGGGGAGATGGAAAATATGTCTCTGGTTATACAGTTTATCCTACACCAATGGAAAGTTGTTCCCAAAACTTTTCTGCTTTTTGAAACAAGTCAATCCATGAGATTTCCACTAGCTCTCCTGGGAGGTATTCTACACCATATGAAGTGAAGTTTCCTGATAGTCAGACTAAGTTTTCTTTTGCCCAGTTTCATGCATTTATTCCTAATAATACACCCTGCAGCCATCCTAAGGATCCTCCTCTCTTCTTAACATTTGGACCCTTGCAGTATGCTAGACAGTTCACATATTCTCTTTAGTCAGTTTCCTCATTCAGATATTTCTTTTGGAAAATAAACTTGGCAGAGACTGGAAGACAGCTCTATTACACAGCTCTATTACCATTAAATCTCCTGTGAATGCAACTGGAAAAAGAAAAGCTCCTCAGTTAAGTACTTCAATGTGCAAATAACACACACTGGAGTTAACAGCAGTCCCCAGAGTGGTGATTCTCAGAAGCTCTATACATGGAAATCTCACTCAAGGACAGAGAAGAAGCTTGAGCCAGCTTAAGAACTGAGGAGGAAGATAGTGTGTTCTCATCACTAAAGCATGAGTTGGATTATCTGAAGCTACTCCTGGCTCTGCCATCAAACTACTGTGTGGTCTGCTGTGACTTTGTTTCCCTATCTATCAAATGGTTTTAGGGGAGTTTGGCTTCTTTTCTTTCCTCTTAGCATTTCTTTTTTCAGCCAAATAACTGAGGGGAGAAGATTACCACAGGAAAAAAGGTCCCTGCAAAATGCCTTGAGCCCTAAAAGCATCAGCTTATGTACCAGGTAAACAGTTAGAATACTGAAAGAATTAAAAATTTCCTCCTGTTCACTTGATGAGGATGAAGGACACTTCCCAAACTCAAGGAGAAATTTGTGACAAAGGTGTGTCAAAGGTCTACAGAGTGGTGCTGACATTCCAGGTTTAACTGGGAAGTGAACAGGAGTATGGCAATCTATGACAGGATATGATGCACTGTTTCCTTGCTCTCCCCTGAGCACTGATGTAAGTGGTAACTAAAGTGTAACTGGAGTACCTTTTTGGAAGCATTTTCAGTGTAAATCTCAGCACCACTATGCTATGTTGGTATGCTACTGACAGACTAGTTTAGAGATGATGAGAACCATCATTTAATTACTCTAGTCACTAAACAGCTTCAGCATCCACAACACTCACCAGAACCTAAACCCCAAGATAACTTTAGTACTGAGTTTGCAGCACCCATCCCTCCTCATTCATTACTTCCTACAGATAGTATGTCTACTAACCACCACAGCATTAGCACCCAAAACCAGCTACAGTTTTCTTTCTCATGACCAAAATTACACAGTGGGATTTGGATGAATTGCAAGAAATTGCAGGTAGCTTTTCAAACCTGTATGGGAAGAAAACTAGAACAACTTTCTGCAAGCCAAAGGGAGATTTCTCCACAGTATTTTCCAGGGCTCAAAAGCTAGAATAGAAACTAGTTTTTACAGAGATGAACCTTATGAGGTAGAGGCACAGGGACATACAATCTGCTACCTCCAGTCTTTTTCCTGAGCTCCTGCTCCTAGTCATGAACAGCTGGACATACGTACCGAAATGCCTTTCAGGAAGCAAGTCCTCTGTGCCAGAACTAACTAACTGTGAATGGGTTTACCACCCAAAGGAGATAAGAAACTGTGCTTGAGAAACTATTTCAGAAAAAAGAATTCTTCCTCCTCTGCATCAGCTTCCCTTATTGTTTTGGTTCAACTTCAGTCGATCTTTTCTAAGCCTATGATAGAGATTACAGCAGTATATGGAAAACCTGGCAAAGCTATATCTCCTTCCTGACAGCCCAAATACCTCTTTGTGAGTTTAAACAACATGATACATGTTATCTGAGCTCATCTACAGGTTATTTCATACAGTTAATGAAAGTGATTCATCTAATGCCATATGATGAAAGTTAAATCAGAGCCAAGTCCTCAGTACAATCTCCTTAACAACATGACAATGACTCCGTTTCCCGTATTATTTTCCTATCTTTACTGCATCCTGTAAGACTAGGCTGAATTTTGCAGAGATGCATAATTATAAGGATGACCTGGACACCATCTCTTGCTCTCATGCTAGTCTATCTCTGTTCATTTCAGAAATCTTGATGAGAAAACTTCTGAATCGATTTTGAAAAAATTGCTCTCTCTACCAAAAGGACTTTCAAGATTAATTCAACAGTGCTGTTGACTGGCCTGAAACTCAATAGCAGCCCACTACAATGAACAATTGTAATACCTCTGCCCACACTATGTTTAACAAAAATGTTATTATCCTATAACTTTATGTTTATACCCAATTTATGCAAATATACAATATATCTCAATATACAAAGGAGAGGAAAACCATAAAAATACCGCTCACCTGAGGATAGATTTCCAATAGAACAGTTTTACAAAGCTCTTTCTTCAAAGGAATATGTAGGAAGAAACTCATTTGTCTCTGCTCTGAAATGAAGGTACACATGACTACCCCTCTAATCAACCACATCCTTTGTATTTATGTAGGTTGGTATGGTTTGTGTTTTTATGGTGTTCTTTTTATTATAAAGAATTCAGACTCCTATGTGTAGTCAAAACTAGTTTATGAATGCACAAAAAAAAAGTCCTGGTATCAATCAGTATCTTGTCTAAAGAGGGAACACTGTTATTACTATGCAGTGACGAGTAACATTAAGTGAATGAGGTGCACATTTATCCAAATTCTCCTATGAAACTACTTAGATTTACAAGTATGAAAGTACAAAGGCAAGGTCTTTTGAATTGGTAAATCAGAAGAACTTCGCTGAACTTATAGCAGTTAGTATTGCTGGGAGTCTTGTCCCACAGAGCAGTCCATCAGTGTTTTAAATACACCTTCCTACTCTCTATATATAAAGATGCTGTCTTATCTTAACATGTGTCATCAATATTAAAGGACTTTGTTATATAAATTTTACATAAATATGTTTCTACTGCCATTAGCAGAAATTCAACAGCAGAAAACAAGTATAACAAACAAATCAAGTCCCATATAGAAACATAAAATTTCAATGAAAATTAGCCTCTCCACCTACAAAAGTTAACTGGCCCATCCATAAAAACATGTACCAAATGTAATAATTTTAATGAAGAAGGAAAGAATAAACCTCTACATCAGAAATGAAAACAAACAGTAGTGAAAGCAGTAAACTGAGCTAATAAGGTCCAGCAGAAACATGAATCACTCAACCCAACGGACAATATTTAAAAAAGGCTAAGTGGGAACAAGCCACAGAGACAAGATGAAACAAAGTAACCATGTCATGCAGAACAGATGCTCCAAAACAAACACTGTGGCTAAAATAATAATATGTTAATCAAAGTCCTAATACCAAAAAAATAGAAAAATATATATACTGTCAAGTTTCACAATTGCTTTTGGTTTTGGACAATAGAATTTGAACTTGCAAAAATCCCCCTGCAAAGCCACAGAGGAGATGCAGGTAAAAACTACACCAGTAATTCATACATGGATGTCTCTAGCTAGCTGGCTAAATTCAGATACTCTAGCTGATACATAGTTGAATATCTGAATTCATGAGTGAAAACATTCACCTATTCATAAATAATTTCCAGGTTCATCATTTGCTGTCACAGTCTGCTTCTTAGAAGAGGACTGCTGAATTTCACCTTATCACTCTATATTCTCAAATTCAGATGACCAAAGGTAGTTATCTAGTGCATCTTCAGTCTTCATGTGTTAAAAGAGGTTACAGAAGCAGTGTTAAACACACATAACCAAGGAAAATTCTTATCCAGTAACAGATAAGACCTAATGCATGAGGCCTGAGCAATACATATCCACGTCAGGAATTAGTACACAACATGAGTAATGCTTCCAAAAACAGAATCTCAGAAGACAAAAACATTAGAACGGTGCAAAATATTCCCAGTTCAGTTAAAGACATTAATGAGTGTATATGTAAACATGAAATTTCAGAGGCTCTGAAATTAAAAAACACTTTCAGATGGTTGCAGTCATGTTTCTCTATGATTATGAAACACACAGACAAAGTAAAACTGTGGTTCAGAGGGCAATAACTCAGTTTCTTCAGTTTCTGAAACCAGAAACTGGACTAGCCTTTAGCTCTGATGCAACACTCAAGTTTTAACCTAAGGGATATAAATTCTCCTTTTGATAATCCTGCTCTCATGATTATGTACACTAAACTATAATAACAAAGACACAGACTCCATAACTGGAAATATAGAAGACTGAAGATCTTCTGAGGTCTGACCATAATAACGGTGAGGCAATTCACACAGCTGAAGATAAAAACATCATGTGTGAGTGCTTATGCTCTCTTTACATGCACACTCTTATAAACACATATACAAACATATGTGGAGAAACAATTAACAGAGAACAGGATTTCATTATTATTCTAAGCTGTCTTTAGCAAAACTTTCTCAACTGGTTGAAACAAAAAACAACAACAAAACACAACAAAAACAACACAAACAAACAAGCCACAAAACTGCAGGCCTGTCTGACAAACATATATAAAATCAGAATCAATTCAGTATAACACTGAACTTTGATGTGCGTGCTTTTCTGAATTAAGGTGGAAGAGAGCCCTATTCTGCTACTTTTAAATGTTGTACTTACAACTGACTGGCAACATTTGAAAAATCAGATCCCTTTTCACACTTCTAATATTTTAAGTGGCCTGGGAAAACATAAATAAAACTAATTAAATGCCATAGCTAATTTATTTAGTCACTTCTTGCAAGCAAAATGAAAGTACACATCTAGCGCATGAACTTGTACATGAAAAGTCATCTCTCTATATAAAACTTTTTTTCAACCTCCTGAGCTGGTCCCAGCTGCTTTTCATACATCTATAACAAACTTCGTGCCAAATGAACTGCTTATATATTTTTCTAAACAAGCCCCACTTTACTTTTCCCAATCAGTCCACACAGATGGCAAGTAAAGAAAACACTTTAGTGTCAATCTGGTGGAGACCATCACTGAAGTACTTTTGCCAAGAAAAAACAGACTAAACATTAATGACGCCAAATAGAGAAGCTTGTTTTACAGGCTGAAAGTACTAGATTTCTCTGGACATACAGAAATTCAATAGTCACTTCAAAGTGCTTGTGAAGAAATGCTTCTCCACTTTCCTGCAGTATATAGCAACCACATTCTAATTGGGGTAGCAATGTTCAGTCCACACAAGCAAGAATGGGTGCTACATTTCTAAAATATTAGCAAGTAAATGTTTTGGGATTTTTTTTATCATTTCTCTCAATGTACACAAAAGTTTCGGCACCCCTTGTAATGAGGATATTTTCCATTACAAAGAATGAACTCCATGGAATTTTCCTACAGTGTTACAAAACAAGTCGCTCCTATTGAAATATCTTACTATTTGTTTTTTGAACACTATCTGAATTAATACCACATTGGTATACATGTAGCAACTCTAGTCTAATTTCTCTTGTACCTGCTTTTGTGAATGCAGCCAATAATGCCAAGAAAAAGGAAAAATTAGGGAAGATTCAAAATAAATAATCTATTTAACAAAATGTTAGGTTTTGCCTGCAAGACAGTATTAAAGTTTGCATTATCTAGTATGCCTTGCAGATGAGAAGCAATATCCTTCATGTACAGCAGTGTCATTACTTATCACTTGCCAAGACCTGAGCAGACACAGTTATTACTGAAGCACAATTAATCAAAGTGTAGCATATAAATCTGTTATTGCATCAGGAGGTTTCAGGGAGGTTGGTTAGATCCTTTACATCCAGGCTTCATTAACAGTGAAAGTTAAGTAAGAAGTACAGAGTGTACAATACAGTTTTTAAACCAATGAGTCACATTCACTTTGAAGCTTTATCACAGGAAAACGGTCATCAGTTATCTACATGCCTCAAACTTGGGGCTTTTTGTAGAAAACAATCTTTTAAGTCACTCAAACACTGGTTTTAATGGTAAATTTGAGATTCCCTTTCCTATGAAGGGAAACAGCTGCTTGACAATTTGTAGTTCTGTTTTAAACATGTCTAAACTGCCATGAGAAAAGCATCCATGGGCTACTCATGTTAATATTGCCTTCTTCAGTAACAGGTGAGGCTGCTATTGGCTTAGGATAGACATGTAGAGCATTTTGAACCTTCAAGGCAGAATCACATTGAGCAGTTTCCAGTGATCAAAAAGATCCAAAGGTAAATGTCTCACTATACTACATTTCTCGCAGGTTTCATCTCTTCTTCTTCAGCTTTTCTTTTGTAATGCTCTTTCCTCATCTCATCTTTTCTAACATTTTTTTGTAAGTATTTTCCATGATACCTAGTCAGTTGAGATGAGCTGTCAGGTTCCATTTCCTCTTCTGTACACCTTAAGCAGTGGTCCAGATTTTTAAGGAGAATGTTGGACATGGAAACATTGGACAAGGAAACATCTGGACATCCAAACTGCTGTGTAATGAGCACTGCTGAGATTGTGGCAATGTTCCAGTGGAAGAGTAAGTCTTTAGAACAGTCTTATCCTAATATTACTGAAAATTATTTTTAAATCTAAACAGCTATGAACAGAGTGAATTATTTACCTTGACTAGCTCATTATAAACTGGCGTTGGTTTGTCTTATTTCCCCACAAGAGCATTTAGTTTATCAGTGTATTCGCCAGACACTGTAATTTTATGCCAGAGCAGATAAAAGTCTAAAGAAAAGGATCTAAAGATATAGATACAGATAAATAATCAGGGATCAGTTTAAAAGATATATCCAGAACACAAAGCTTCAAAAGGTGCTGTTAACTAGATTGCTGTGTGGTAAGAACGTTCAGTAAACAGATTATCTCTAAGAAGCTTATCCTCTATTAAACCACTAAGGAGTCAATGCTGTGATAAGACGGTTCTCAAACGCAATGAATTATAGACATACAATTATTGAAAGGAGCAGAGCAAGCTTTCCTGTCTGCCATACTGCTACTCAGTGACTCCCTGTGCTCGCTCTAAGTGCTGATGAACAAAGATGCACAGACTGGCACACCAGATTTGATCATTCTGGTAAAAGCTGATCAAATTAGGTATTAGAAACTTGTTAAGACAAAACAAAAAACTCACTGCTTCTAAAGCTACCTGTAGAGATTTCAGCACTTTCACAGAAGCATGGGAAGAGCAAACCCAGTGAAAATTTTGCCTAAGAGCAGAAGTGTTTTCCTACAAGTATTTCATTTTGGAACAGTGACGTAACAGTTTCAGCAAGAATCTCTCAGGCATCATAACTGTATAATGATTACTGCAATAACTGCAAAATTCATGCAAGAATTGCAGTATGATTTTCCTTTCTCTAAAATCTTAAAGAGAATGAAGTGATCAGAGTGAGGGGGCAAAAATTACATGAACAGAAATTACAAGAAAGACCAATTCAGTCATATCTATGGCATTTACAACCATTTCTTTAAACTGAGATATGCATTTAGACTTGTGTAAGTCTCCTGTGTAAGCCAGCTTCTAATTTTCATAATGGTAGAGACCATGCTGTTTCTGGGGCTCTCAAGTGCCCAGAACACAGAGAAGTCCCTAGACACACTCCATTTGAATTCTGAATACAGGAAGCATCATCCAATCTGTTAAAAATATTTCTACAACTGCAACAACAAAGTCAGCATTGATAAAACATCATTTGCTGCAAGCTATAAAGGAAATCATTCCATCATTTCCAGCACATACCAGTGCATAGTTGATTTATGAAAAGGTCAGGGAGCAAAGAAATTCTCAAACCAGTGAAAAGCCTGTAAAATAATAAGAAGGATGTCTAGTTACTAAGAATAATAAAAAATAAAAAATATTAGAAATGCTGAAAGAGCAGTGAACAGGCACAATAAAGAAAGGAGGCTGGTGAATAGAAAGATTTGGGAAAGTTGAGGCAATTACCCATTAAGAAGTAAATTTTTGACTCATGTTACAAATCGGCATGTCCTACCAAATCTAAGTAGGAATGTTCCAATTAGCAGACCAAACATTCCAGTTCTGAGAATATCAGACTGTAATGGTGTGTCTTGGAAGGCTAAACCACAAAACCCACGCTGTGGACTCAGATGACGACACCAGGGCTCCAGCCAGTTTTCAGGGCACCTTTTCAGAGTCTGATTAGGCACATAGCTCTAATGATGGCTGAGAGACTGGCTGTCATGCAGAGCAGTGAAAAACAACTTAGTGTTTCCATAAGTTTTCACTACGTATTTTTCCACCCTCCAGAAAAAGCATGTTAGATAAACACAAACCATGTAACCTTGTTGTCGTGGATAATGCATTAATTATACAGTTCTACAATTAGCAGCTTCAAGTTAAAAATAAATTAAAAAGTTCACAGGTTTGCAGGCTGTCACAAGAAAAATCCACAAAGTGTTTCTTTCTGTTTATTTAATCTGCTGGTGAAGTTGCTGTGGAAAGAGAAAAATAATGATGCATAGAAAAAAAATCCTCCTGAGAATCCAGTCATTGATTAAAAAAATGTTAATTAAGAATGCATGCTTTCAGAATGATATCTAATTTGGCATACAGGGAAAAAAGCATCTAAGAGAGAATTAAAGGCAAGTCCCATGATAAAGATGCTTTGGTTTGGATTAAACTGCTAAAAGCCTCAGACTTTAAACACTGTAGAAAAAAAACATACTCGATATATACCACAGGGAGTATTAGCATTGTAGGGAAAAAACTCTATATAATGTGATAGCTTATAATTGCAAATACAGTGAAACTAAAAAGTTTAATAAATCATTTTTCTTCCAATGTTTTTGCCTTTCAAGAGTTCTCTCCTTTTTGGCTAATTGCTTACTTAAACTGCAGTGTAACAAATCTTTATTCTGCAACTTTCACTGTCTGGCAAATCATTGGAGAATGAAATCTTGATCTATATATTAACAAACTCAGAACATACATATCTATAAGAACAACGCATACCCTCAGGCATTTAAATCCCATAGCTGGTAGGTCAGTTCTAATCATTTGCATCATAGTCTTTACCTTGAGCACATATAAGAACCCCCTTCCCCGCAATGGGAATTTATCACTAAAGACTATCAAGATCCAAGAGCTGACTTTTTATTCAGAGTGCAAGGAAAAGGTGAACATGCTGACACGTATAGGAAGTAGATTCAGGCTTGTGAGTGAATATAAAGTGTCCATATAGGCAGATAAGTACTATAAGCTGCAAGTGTCAAGCAGAATTCCACTGCCCTCCAAATCTTACATTAACACAGTACTGTAACAAGAAGATTAATAGCCTCCTGCACACATTGGTTACCACATACCACATCATGCTGACAATCCATACACATTGCACAAGGGAAAAAGAAAAAGGCTGATGCAGAAAACATTCCAAGGCTTTCATATTTGTGGAATTTCTCTTTTGCACTAGGAAATTCCTTTATTTCAGTAATTCAGAGAGGTTACACATGCATCCTGAAAGCGCAGACTCAGCCAAAACAAAATGCTCAAATAAGCATCTTTATTTAATATCATAGATACAAAAACATTTCCAACCATGCCAGCATATGCATAGTACCAAATAGAAATGTGCCCCAGATTTTTTTTGCTTCCTGAAAAGTGGGCAACATAGCCAATAGAGAAGGACTGGCCAAGGAAACTATGCAATGTATTGATTCCACGTATTTCCTCCATGTGGTTTCTTGTGGAAGTCCTATCAGCAAGTGTGTCTGGTTTCTCACAGTGATTCATCACTGTGCTAGCCCAGGAGGCCAGACTGATGTAAGCTAAACTGGGATTTTCAAGTAAGTACAGGGAACATTGGCACAAAGCTCTCATCAAATTTCCTATATTGGCTAGCTCTTGTATACTCTTCCAAAATCCCCAACATAAACTTCACAATTTAAACACAGGCAAACCTTGCCTGCTGAACATTAACTGCTGCCAAAATAACAGCTACTGAGTCTGCTAGTGCTTGTTTTGAGGGTATCAACGTCCTCTGGGGAAGCAACCAAATAGAGATGCTAATATTGTTTATAAAGCCTGGGAGCAGCCAAACCAAGCCCTCTGAATCCAAACAACCCTAAACTTTGAGCTCAGAAAAAGAATCAAAATAAAATTTTATTTCCAGATCTAGATCCTTCCATTAGTGAGCTGAGCCCAAATCAGATCCAATTGTTTTTGCTTTTACCAACAGTAGATCCTGCTGTAGAAGCAGGACCCTGCTGAGAGAAAAATGATGTTCCAGAACTTGGGCAAGTCTCTGCCTTTGAGGATTTAATTTCTCAAATTCATACAGTGACTTAGCAGGTCTGTAAGTAAGTATAAGAATTTCTCACAGTGGCATTTAAGGAAGTGAGAAGAAAACCCTTAAGGGGCCCATAGAAATAAAGCATCTTCAGTTCAAGAGAATGCAGCTAAATTACTCTTAAATTAACCTTGTTGGAGGAGATAAAAGTGGAAATCTCCAAAATCTATATTCAAAAATGCCAAACTAGAAGCTTTTTAGGACTTTCATATGCACCTACATTGTTTTGCAGTATTTGTGGATATATACAAGAAATATCAGTGTAAGCCCAGCCAGCATAAAATTCTTCAGTACTGCCACAATGCTAATGATTTTCCAAGCATCCAAACTGAAAAAAACTTTGACAATTTATTTTTATTTTTTTTTTTAATTATCATTGCCTCTTCTTTCTCACTGAAAACGATAAAACTGAGGCCTAAGTTTCCGGATTCTGCAACTAAAGAGTTGTGGGCATAAAGAAGTTTCACTTTGAGCACATGACAACACTCAGGAGGAAGAGGAGTCACACCCATAAACCCCCAAAACATGCCAAACTTTCCAAAAAAGAATAGACATTAAAAACATGAGTAAGGAAGTTAAGATGTTTAAATTATGAAATAAAGGCCCCTTTTTATTTTTAACTCAGTAAAGGTCTCCATATCTCTAAAGCATATTTTATAATGCTCTTTGTGCTATAATTTATTTCAATGCTCCTCCTCACACATCTTACCTTATCTATATTGTTATATCAGCAGAGACACAACCATAGGTTACAATATTCCCTGAACATTTTAGTACTAGGTACTTTCAAATAAGCAATTATTTCCTCATGGCTTAAATATATATGAAGAAAATAATCTTAAAGCTCCCTGTTAACTCTGCATTAGTTCTTTTTCTTTAATTCATTCAGACATCTAAAAATATCATATGGGATAAACAGATTCAAATTTATATGTATATATTTACACACATACAGCTGAGATTGAGTAGATGTGATCCAGCAGAGTGTATAGGAAACAAAATATAGCTTGCAGCTTCCCCTACAGCAACAGGAAAAACATGAACTAGTGCCATCTCCTCCAAATTATGAGCATCGTTTCTGGTGATATGACCCTGAAAACTGTCCTTTTTCAGTGCCAGGACACCCATTGCACTGATAGCAATATCAGCCTGGCTTCTTACTGCCTCACTCTTCTGACCTGTCCCACCTTATCTGAGTTCATTGCTGAGGAGAGGGAGGGTAGCCATGTAGGTGCAGGATGCAGGAAGGGGCAGCAGCAGCCCCATGGTGCTGCTGGTCCTACCTGCCTCCATAGCCCAGAGGAGAAGGTCCCAAGGTGGCTGCATTAAGGCTGCTGACCAACTTTGAAATGTGTTTTCTCTTAAGAATCAAAGTCCTCCAAGATTCTACAAATGAGAAGAATACAAGGATGTGTTTGGGATTTTATGCTATATAAAGATTCCTTTTCTTTTATAAGAAAAATTAAACATTATTTTTTAAGTGGTGTGGTTTTTAATTGTTACAGTGCTGTACATTAAGTTCATTCTTTCAGTTGCCTCCCATAGCCAAGGGGACAAGGGACTACACCAGCTAAGGGCACAACCGGAATCACGAAGGCTTGATCATAGCTTCAACAATGTCTGCTAGCATAAGAAAGATCGAGTTCAGAAATTTCTCTAATATTTAATGGAAGACACCACTACCCTCACTCCTCCATGAAAATCCCACATGCATCTGCCACAGGCTTACAGCTTCATTTCATTTTGCATCTCCTATCTTTACTGCTGTTTTTCAGATGGACCATCTAGGGGATTGCTAGTCTACTACTGTTATTATGCTTCTAAAGTCATTCTGAAATCAATCACTCTGGAGTCAAAATGATTCAGACTTGGTCTTTTTTGAGTTGTTTTGGTGTTTTGGGGTTTTTTTTATTTCTAAATTTGTTACCTGAACAGCAATGAAAACCATTACCTCTGAGCTCATGTCAGATCCAAGTGACAGAAAATCTTCTCATAGGACTGTTCAGTGACTGTTGAGACTCACGTACCATATGCAAAATAAAGAAAATGCCAAACCAATTGCTACTTAATATTTTTTAAATGAAAATTCATTATTAAAAGGAGGATAAATATTTGCATCTCCTGTTCTCACCATTCCCCTGCTTACCTTTTCCCAAAGCTCAGCAAATTTGTCACAAGCAGAAAGAAGCAGTGATGTTAATTCTGTGAATGTGAACACACTGAGTCAGCAAAATGTAGTGCAAATCCTTTTTCTTCTCCATGTTGTTTAGAATCAAACAAAAGAGGAAGCATGTGTCCTTCACAAAGGTGCTTGCTTATCCAACGTCACACCAGCAACACATCTTCTGTTAGCAGTAAATAAAACTCTTCATATTAAACACAGCTATTAAAGAGCAAAAGAAGTAACTGTTTACATAACACTTAGCCAAGCTGAGAGGTAGAAGCATGAGGCAAAAAGACGCCATTCCTCTTTTCCTAGCAACAGGCTCTTCTCTTTCTGCCCTTCACTAGCCAAGCCCACAGGTCTCTGCTGCTGGGTCTCTTGTCACACAAAGGAAGATAGTAGAGCAGTCTTTTTACGTTAAAGAAGGCCACTGCACGTGACTTGCCAAAGGTCATGTTGCACCTACAGGACACTAAAGGACTAAGTAGTCCTTTCCACAATGCCAGAACTGGTGGATGGGACTCAGCTTTGCCTAATGCGTTCGAACAATGCAACCATTCTTTCCAGCCTTGACACAGCATGGCCATCACAGCCAGCTGGTCAAAACTCTTCAGATTCAGACTCTAGAAGCAATAGGCAATGGTGCTTCTCTAAGAGGCAACAGCAGCAGAAACATCTCATTTGCTTTTGCTGGGATAACTATGGTTTTACCAGATGCCATTTCATGTTACACAATGACTTCAGAGATGGTAGACTGCCTGGGCACATAGTGAACTCTGCAATCTGTTCTTGCCTTTGGAAAGAGCAGAATTTGTGTCAGCAGACACAGAAAAGTACAGGACATTTGAGAGAAAGAACACCACAAAACTGTCTGCTGAAACTGGAAAAGCTGCAAATTCATTCCTTAAACAGCTTTTTTCAAAGAAGCCAACAGCTTTGCTGTGCCTTCAACACACCTTCTAAGAGGAAAACTGTCATGGGTTCAGCAGTAGCAGTCATTTTTTCTCCTTCTTAGTGGCTGGTGCAGCACTGTGTTTCTGACTTTCA
>WYDI02026442.1:0-39211 GCA_009867235.2 Psittacus erithacus | reverse complement strand
CCCTCTAGGGCTATATCCCATGGAACCTTACTGAGCAGGTTCCTGAAGAGGCCAAAGTCTGCTCTCTTGAAGTCCAGAAAAGTAGAGAATAGTGCCTTATGACTGAAAAAGTAACCAGAGCATCCATGGTCGAGCAGTCAGTGTTATGGAAGTTTTTCAATAGTCAGTGGAAACAAATCTCATGATATGGCTGTCTTGGAATATCACTGCCTAGACAGCGTTCCTTGTCTTAGTTTTACTTTCTGAAAGATAGGAAACTAATGTATAACTCATTACAGCGTGTTGTCATGGTTTAACCCCAGCTAGCAGCTAAGCGTCACACAGCTACTTGCTCCTTCCCCCTGCACTGGGATGCGGGAGAGAATCAGAACAATAGGAGTGAGAAAACTCATGGGTTGAGATAAAGACAATTTAACAGGTAAAGCAAAAGCCGTGCACACAAGCAAAGCAAAATAACGAATTCATTCACCACTTCCTATGGGCAGGCAGGTAGATGTTCAGCCATCTCCAGGAAAGCTGGGCTCCAGCAAACCTGATGGTTACTTGGGAACAGAAAACATCATCACAAACATCACAAACAAAACATCTCCCCCGTTCCTTTTTCTCCCAGTTTTGTATGCTGAGCATGATGCCTTATGGTATGGGATATCCCTTGGGTCAGTCAGAGCCAGTTGTCCTGGCTGTGTCTCCTCCTAGTTTCCCCCAGCCTACTCACTGGTGGAGTGAGGAGCAGAAGAGGCCTTGGCACTGTGTAAGCACTGCTCAGCAATAACTAAAGCATCCCTGTGTTATCAGCACTGCTTCCAGCACAGTTCTAGAATGGAGCCCCATACCAGTTACTATGAAGAAAATTAACTCTATCCCAGCCAAAACCAGCATGTATCTACTACTGTAGGTTTACATTAAGTACTAGACCTTATTACCAGGAGGCAGCTTGCACTAAGATTATGTTTCATTTCTCTCTCTCTTTCTCCAGAAAAAAAAAAGAATTGCTGACATTCTTTGGAGTAGCTTTAATTTCAGAGGGAGAACAGGAAGTAAAATCTGTTTTTATGTCTTTTCAATGAAATTGTATATCCCACTAAGACAGCTGGAGGGGTTTAAAATGAATGAGAGCTCAGCTTTCTTTCCTGCATCCTTGAAACACTACTTTGTTGGGACCCAGGTTGCTGAGATTCTATTTGATTGCAATATAGTCTTTTTGCTGTTATTACATTGATATTGTACAGACTGTGAGTCTGGGTGAAATAGAATGTAAAGGACCCGTAATAGTGTGGAGTCATGCTATTATTAAATTAGGAAGCCTTTAATACTAGAATCTATGCCTGTGTTTTAAGCCTAGGATAAAAGAACCTCAGTCGTAGCTGCACTTGTGGGCTCTATAGTAAGTTAATTTGCTAACAGAATGGAAACCTAAAATGCAGATGGGTGACCAAAATGTTACATAATGGGTAAAAGGCGCGTTTATTTTGAGGTCTGGAGTTTCTCATTTCACACATGAGTTACAAAGGTTGCTTTGTTTTGATTTTATGCCAGAATGACTAAGTAGTCAAATTACTAAAGAGTATTTCAGGGTCTGTTAATCATTTATAATGACATGAGAAGTTATAGTGGATTTGTTTTGGTAATATCTGTATTTCTGAAATGTGTTATGTTTGGTTTTATTTTTTTTAATTATTGCATGTTACTTTAATATACTGATAATTAACTATAATATTCAAATTTCTGGTAGAACCAACTTGAAACAAGTGGTTTTCTTTTACATACAACTAAATGTTGGAATAAACATTGGCAAGGCTGGTAGTTCACATTTCATTTACCATGATATGTTAGCCTTTTTTAATTTAAACACTCTTTTGAATCTGGGAATGGCTGCATGAAACACTGTTCTCATCTTCCCTACTTCATTCTTGAGAAGTACCACAAAAAAGTGGAAACAGTAAAAAAAATCTGGGGGCTAAGATGGATTGTATCCTGTTAGGTTTTAAATGATAAGCTATTAGCAGCTCTGGAAAGAGCAAAATGGTCAATAATCACACACGCATAGGAAGCTGGAGTGCTCAGCTGCCCTTTGAGTCTGAAGGGAGCAGGAACAGGGCACATGTTAGTACATGATGGTTTTTTTACCCCTACAAACAAGTGAAATGAAGCACCTCTTGCCATTTTGATTTTGCAAACAAAAATGAAAAATACTCGATACCGTCATCAATTTTGGTATTTTGTGAAAACGCAAACATGGGTCTATTGACTTCAGTAAGTGTGAAAAATGGACTAGTTAGTTTCCATGACAACTTTAGAATAAATACTGAAGGATAAAATTGCATTGCATCATTCACTTCCTTTTGGTAAAACATTCTCAATGGATAGCTGTATACCTGCTCTAGCTGGCACCAGCTATGGGAAGCAAACAAATGAAAATGTGAAGGTTGCTTTTCTGTTATGAAGCATCAAAGGGGGTTTATTTGGCTTTAGCTTGTTTGTTTGTTAAATGTTGGGGATTTTGACACATACTTGAGAATTGTGTATATATGTCTAGATAAATACATATAGTCATATATGTATGTTTTACATTTCCCTACTTGGTATTAACAAGAAACATAAGCTGTGAACCTAGTGTGAGATGGTAAACAATGGTGATAATACCTACAATGTTACTAGAAATCAAATTGTTTTCACTAATAATGAACTCAACAGCTGCTTCTAATCCTAAAGCTGGCACAAAATGCTGTTACAGCTAATAAAGCATTGTAAAATCTGATACTATTGCGTTTATTAAGTCTTTGTTGTTAGCATTCTTCAAGTCCAGCCGTGATAGCTGTTGCCTTAAGCTGCAGAAATAGTTTATTCTTCTAACATAATTAGAATATATTAGATTTGAGAAAGGTAGAATGTGAAGCACAAAGCTCCAGAGCCTGTCTTAGCTGCTGTGAAATAAGTGAAAAGTTTGAGCACGTTTTGGCAGTCAACTGCTTTTTTTCCTTTGTGCGTGTTAATTATTTGTTTACTAATGGAAGGTGCAAGGAGATAAGTGAAAACAGTTTCCACCTCCTCCAACAAAAACTGTGTGCTGCTGCCCTTCTCTTTTTACAAGCTCTTGTATATATTTGCACATAGCTTTCTGGTCCTAATCAGGTACAGTACTTTTTACTCTCTCACGCTGTTTTTCTGTGAGGTTGCTTTTACCCTGAAGTGTCCAACAGCAATAGACGTTATCTTGCAAATATAATAATTGTCCTCTAAGTTAAATTCCTTAATTTGAGATCTTGGGAAGGTTGCACAAATTTGCCACAGCCTTTGAGCACAGTAAGAGCACAGCAGAACTTTAGAGTGGTCCATTAAACAAGATCCTACATAAAACAACCCCCCTGTCTTAACAGTTGCATTTTTAATTAGTTATTAATTTTACTGTGAATTTTGCTTTATTTTTTTTGTCTCTGTCTTCATAGCTAAAGCAATTACAGTGTAACAAATTCTATGTAATCCATCACATTACATTTTTCATGTATTTCATGAACAAATGCAGTTACTGTGGACATGTGGGATTCTAATTTGTATATATAAAACTTTTAATATGTAAAATGTTTTCCTATATAATGTATATTATTATTATCATCATCATCACTAGGCTTCTATATGAGAGCTTTTAAGAAACTGCCCAGCTTTTGAGAACACAGCCATGTGCTAATATTTGTAGTCCAGTGATTGTTATGACCTTAGTTTTCAGGAATGCCTTCTAGTGTTCTGAAACCATACTGTGACATAGCATATGCAACTGCATGTATTGCTACCGTTGTTTGTATTCATATATTCATTCCAAAGCTACAGACGCAGTGTAAATTACTTCTAGACATGTGATTAACTAAACAGGTATCTTTTAACATTATAATGTGGTTAAAAAAAAAAGCCCTAAGGTAAAATTTCATGTGCTTCACTTGTTTGACCTTCATGTTTTTAGCATTGCTTTTGTATTTTTCTATGCAAGAATTTCTAATGGCTTTTAAAAGACGTTTAGTGTGATAAATCTGTAACTTGAAGCTGCTTAACTTTGGTGGTTGGTTTATGCAAGTTAATATGTAGCTGTTATAAAGCAGGAAAGAATAATGTGGCCACTGAAACATTTGTCAGTCTTCTTGGAGATACAGTAATTGGCATAGATGTTCACTGTGTTCCCCAGGTGATGTTCATCATAGTAAACATTGTGCAGGGAATTGCACAAATGCTGTGGTAACATTTGCTGTGCCTGTAAAGGCATTTGTAAATACTTGAGGACAGTCTCAGCAGGAATGAGAGGGAAGAAAAGTATTTGGACACTACAAACTTTAGCTCTGAAATTTCATTAGCAGCTGTTAGGCAATTTAGAGTTTCTCTTTGATTCTCAGAACCTTTTTTCCCAGTCAAGTCCAATAGTAAGTTAAACCAAACTAATTCTGTATTCTTATCTCAATTCTGTATAGATGAGGTAGCTTTTTGACATCTTACCTGTGGAGAGTATACTTCCCTTTTGGTTATTGAATACGCACCTGAAATATTTACAGAAACTGTAGCAAAAGTTGTGTTTTAACAAAAGAAAGAAGAACCATCCCCTCCCCAAATCCAGAAGTTGGTGCTGTCCTGATATGAAAGACAGAAAGGTAACTGGAGGAGGGGAGCAATCAGTCACAGACATAGAAAACTGTAATTGTCTGTAAAGTGTCTCACTGAGTTGTAGGCACTTATCTGTAGTTACCAATTTGTGTTTAATGAAGTAAAACTCTAAACTAGACTAGTCAGCATCTTAAAGGTAAGATGCCATTTCAGACCTTCAGACTTAAGAATGAAGAAAACAACTGTAGAAGGCGTTTGAAGACTGTTATGATGTCCCAAAATACAGTTACCTCTGCCACATGATACATCTCATGCAGCAAGTTAGGGTTCAGTTCCCTGCTATAGAATATATGTATACTGAACATCAGCAATACCCAGTGTGGCTGGAAAATACCTAGAGTAAGCGCAGGGAATAGCTTGGGCTTCCCAAAGTGGCTTTTTAAAAATTATTTTATCTTCAAGATTCTAATAGTAATCTTCAGCGGAAATCATGCAAATGTCTTGAGTTCTAAGAAAGAGCAAATTTTTTCTCATTGCATAGGTATATGTACTTTATGTATTGGTGTTTATATATACATACGCATAGCATCATACAGATAAATGTAAAATAAATATTTAAAATTTCTGTCTTCTTTCTATAATAGATTGAACAAATGAGGACAGAGCTGCTTCAGGAAAGAGCTATAAAGCAAGATTTGGAGTGTGACAAAATTTCATTGGAAAGACAGGTAATTATGATTATGGCTGGCATGTCATCACACTGGCAAGATGACAGGGTGGGTATCTGCCTTCATTAAGACATTCAAGTAAACATTTAAGGAATACATTTGGTAGCTGTCATTATCCCACCATAGTGTGCTGCTGGAAATATGTTTTGGTAAGAATAGATTAAAAAACATGCATCTTAATACTGATTCTCAAAAGAAAATACTAAAATACTGAATTAAGTCTAACCTTAGTATTTTTTTTCTTCCTGTACCTGCTGTTTTAGTTTGAGATGTGTCACAGTTTATGTATTTCATATACTAAACATTTGCACTATGCAGGGTGGTTGAAGCTAGGTGGTCTTTACAGTCAAGTCCAACCAAAACTAATCTATGATTCTATGCTACATATGTTTTATATAGTATAGTAAGACATTTTCGTTGTAGTAAAAGCAGGCATCTCTGTAGCACCAAATCCTATCTATACATTTGAGGATCAAAGACATTAAATGTAAGAAACGTGACGGTTTGATATGGTACGCTTGTTTTAAAATAAAACTGAGAATACTAATACAGAAATTTTGAAAGGCACATATACAGAAATGACTATAACACGTTGCAGACATGGCTATCCAGTTTAGCCATAAATCCTTTGACCACTTTTTGAGGAGCTGTTCTTTACAGTTTTTACAATACTTCAGGAACAGTGTTGAAGGTAGATGATAATTTCAAGCAGTTGTGTTTTTTGAATATTTTCTTCTGTAGAAGCAAACAGTGAAAAATGCATGCCGCTGAAAGAAAAGATCCAGATTTGACAGAGAACTTTACTCTCTGTTGTCTGGGAAGGAATGTGACTCATGTTTAAATATCTATGATGGAAAGTACGTTAAAAGTACTTTCTAGGTTTTTGCAATATTTTGTTCTGCAGCTCACTAGTCTTTGAAAGCAAAGTTATTACCATAGCCCCTAGCTAAGATCCAGAGGAAAGTTATTTTAGCAAGTCATAGTATTACTGTCAGTCTCAAGAACATAAACCAGACTGTAATGGGATTTTAGGGAACATCTTTCTACCAAACACCTAATTTAATGCCTTAAATTACGTGAAATTAATCTCATCTTAATTGCTTGAAGAAAAAGGAATGCTGCCTATATGTACATCTTTATATCTTAGATCTGAGTTTTCAATCATAGCCTTTTTAGTTTTGAGATCTGAGCTCATGGTTTGAACCTCTGTAACAGAGAATACGGAAGAGTTCCTGAAACTTTTATTTATTTATTTATTTATGATTTAATCATCAGATCGCCATTAAACCCCAGAATTAACTGGCCTCATAAAAACTAAAGTGTAAATCTGGGCAAAAAGTGTGCTTTTAAAATCATGAAGCTTGCAGAGTTTTTCAAGCTATGTGGTAAAAGTAGCATTATATAGTTAAGAAAGGGAGGGGGGAAACCCACAGTAAGAGCTTTGATAGAGTAAAGCAGTATTGGATGCAAGTAATTTCTTTGTCTAATAGTTTTAGCCATACACCAGTGAGTTACAGGGGAAGAATACACTATTTGACAAAATAATTGTGTAGAGAATAAAAGATCCAATGCTATTTGAAAAAATTTAGCATATTAAAAATGCTGTAGGAAGGGGTTTGTAAATATTTGAAGTTAAAAGATCCATTATTTTTAAATAAAGCAGTGTAATAAAAGATTTGTTTGTAGTAAACGATAAAATCTCACTGACTTGGGGTTTAGGTTATTTTTGTTTTTTCTCATATTTCCTAATTTAAAAATATACTGGTCACCTTATGCTTGCCTAGATAAATTTAGTTTGTGTTAAGGTGATATTTGTTAATATCAGCATATATGTAGTAATCAAGTATGTTCCAACTGTAGAACAAAGACTTGAAGAGCCGAATCCTTCACCTGGAGGGTTCTTACCGATCCAGTAAAGATGGACTTGTTGCTCAAATGGAAGCAAGGATCACAGAGCTAGAAGAACGACTAGAAAATGAAGAGAGGTGAAACTAACTATATTAAGATGAAAATACGCATGTTTATATTTGTTAATATGGCTTCTTACTAATATTAAGTCTCTAATACACTTAACTTTTTTCTCACAAGCAAGAAATTAAAATGGTTATTGTTTATTACAAGTATTGCAAATATTTACTTTTTAACTGAAAGCACACTAGATGATCCCTTGTAAATTTAAAACTGAGCACAGTGCGAACATGGTTCCATACCTCATTAATAATATCAATGTCTAATATCAAGTAACAGGCTTAGAAATACAAACTATAGTTTAACACTTCCACATTCCCCTTAGTGGTTCATGCTTGTGAACAAATTTCTTACGTGTTACATGGAATCAGAGCAGGGGCCAGTAGTGTTTATTTGAGTCTTACAAAATTGCTAAAGATTTATGTCAGCAAGACTGGAAGCATTTTGGTTCCTTTTTTTAATAAGCCTGACTTCTATTTGTTTTGTTTCTAGGGATAGAGCTAATTTCCAACTAAGTAACCGCAGACTTGAGAGAAAAGTGAAGGAGTTAATGTTGCAAGTAGATGATGAACATCTCTCACTGACTGATCAAAAGGACCAGGTAGAGGGAAAGACTAACATGCAAATATTTGATACTAATTCTACTAGCATAAATCATCATATAAAAAAGATATGAGACTAATATAGGTAGATGCTGATAAGTCTGTTTATGAACACCCATTTAGTGAGATTCACAGTTCCTACTGTCGCCTTGTTACTTTGTCTAGTACTAAATCATTACTCAATTGTCTAGTACTAAATCATTACTCGTTTCTAAAATTATAAAAAGAAGGCACTTACAGAAGCAATGCTATAATTAAAGAAATAAAGCCAATAACAGACAGTATATGATCCTATAAATTTATACACCAACATGTGATGCTGTAAATACCTACACTAACAAATATATTCTGTTTTGCTATTGTTAAATACAAGCTATAAGCATTAAGCATGCGTTGATATTCAAATAGCAATGTGCTCTGCCATTCCTGTGATCTTTGTTGATTCCTTGCTTAAAACATGGTTTGTTTCAGTATGTGAGTCAAATAGTTAATAGTCTGCCTAGAGAATGAAATATGTTTCTAATTGCAGACATCTTTTAAGAGAACAATCCTTTCAAATCCTGAGGTTTTGAAATATTTTAGAGTATCTGTCAGGTAAAGTTGCTTAGCTTTGACATGCTAATAGCTCCAGTCTTCCCTTACTGAGAACCAGCTTTTGCTGTTGTATAATATTCTTACTCTGCCAAAGGTATGTTTGCTTGCTAGTGTTTTTTCTTCATAAAAAACTGTATCTCGTCACTATTCTGAAAGCTGGCTTTGGAATAATTCTGAAGCATGGGATTACAGTGTCACTACACTGGCAAAGTTGTGTCTTTATTCTCCCTCTCATAGATGCTGGAAGAATAAAATTCCTTTATTAAAATAGTCTTCTAATCAGCTGACATGTCAATATTTCAGTTGAGTTTGCGTTTGAAAGCAATGAAACGTCAGGTTGAAGAAGCTGAAGAAGAAATAGACAGACTGGAAAGTGCTAAAAAGAAACTCCAGCGAGAACTGGAAGAGCAAGTAGACATAAATGAACAATTGCAAGGACAGCTTAATGCTGCAAAAAAGGAATTAAGGTAAGACGACTTCTCAGACTTTACAATTATCTATTACACGACCACTCACAAGGTTGATCTCTTGCCCCTTTAGTCCATTAAACTGTAGGCTTCCTCTAATAAACCTCAAGTTTGTCATAAGCTGACAATTTAAGTGACGGATCTGTGAAACTCTTCTGCATTTCCTTTCTCTAGAAATGTTCTCCAATTCTTTCCAGGATGCTCTAGCTGTCCAAACCTTCTTTCTCAGATGTGCATGCTGCATCAAGTCATTGGGGCAGGGAATAAAAAATGGAAAAAAGTGGTGGAACTCAACACTCTTATCGTTTGTAGTAATAAAAATTTCCTGCTGATGACTGAGAGGTACAGCTATTCTGTGTTAGTTTTCCTCATCCATCTTTGAACACCTCAGTGTGCAAGTTTTATAGTTTCCACTCTGTGACTTTAGATAGAGGTGCTTGAAAATAATGATCTTTATTCTCTTGCATGTTTCTTTCATATAAGATGTGGTCTATGATAAACTACCCCTATTGGAGCACAGATTTCTTAGATATCCTTTAAAACATAAATCCTCTCAATGTTTTAAATTTTGCATAAGTGTTTTGCATGTAGATGTGCAGTTTTAATAGCAAAGATGTGTATTTCTGTTTTAGTAGACTGAAGAAGTCACCAACTAAAGTGTTGGCTGATTCTGATGACGATGAAGATGATGATATCAGTACGGATGGTGACAGTCTCTGTGAAGTACCTTCAGGAAATAACTTTTCAAAAGATGATGATACTAAAATCTAAATAAGTATTGATGTGAATCCTTGAAAGTACTGGAAGAATAACATCAATTATCAAGAAACATGGATATTCTAAAAGCCAAATGACATAAAGGGATTTAAGTGTTGGGAATATAATGTTTCCATCCATACTGTGCCATTTTCTCACGTAGATCTCTGCTATTTATTATGGAAAACAGGATTGCATTATGAAACAGGTATAAAACCCAGAGAGATAACTGCTATTGAAAACATGGGATGTTTCACATTGGAAATGTGATTTTGGTAAAATTCTGCTTAAGTAAAAAGCCATTTGAAAGTAATTCAAAATTAGTTTGTAATTATTAAAAGATTTTCCTTAAAATTAAGGAAACCATAAAGGATTATTTAATAACTGTAAGTAAGGGGAAATTATGTATAAATTGTAAATATTTTAAACCTAATCTTTTTATTGACTAGTACTATTTTGTAAAGTTTCAAATGTTATATAAATTAGTTTCCTGTGTAAAGTACTTAAATTTATACTGAATGCTATATTTGGATTTTACCTACAAAGAAAACAAATGAAAATGTATTCAATTTTGTGCGTTACAGAGCCGATTCACAATTCCTGAACCAAGAAGTACATTTGCATTTTTAAACCCATGCCAGCTTTATTGTATGTATTCTGTATATTAGAAATCTAATGTTAGTCCTTCCTGTGGACTTTAGAAGGAGCATCGCATCTGCATGATGAGTGTGGTTTGTCTATGGCTTTCTTATAAACTTTGTTTGGAAAGCTTTCTGTTCTTGGTAAGGAAGAGTAAGAATGAGGTCAGTTATTACTTGGCATCTTTCATTTCCTGAAATAGGCTTCATACTGCCAGAAGCAAAACATTATAAGCCTGCTGATTTGAGGGCATCAGGACAGGCTTATCTTAGTCTCTAACAAGTCCCATTTATTCTGGTAAAATTACTTGTGGCCTTTGAATTAAGTACATGCTTAAATCTGTTCATTAATTGATCCCAAAAATTTATGCAGTTGGCAAGAAATTGCACCAGGGAAACACAAAGCATGTAATCTGATTTTTCTGTTCTTGACCATCTTTTGTGGTGTATTGCAGTATGTGGTCATATATGCAGATATATATTAGTATTTCAGTTTACAGAAGTATCTGCATTTCAGGTGATCTATCTGTTCAGCAAACTTTGAGGGAAACTAAAAAAAAGAATTGCAGATTTCATTTAAAAAGCATTTTCAATTTTATTGCTGTAAATACTTTTTTTGCTATTTACATTACACCAGACTGGTTTTGCTCCTTTGCAAGTACAGAATTCTAAGGAAAAGGCATTACTGTGTAATTTTGTTAAGAAACCATAACTAAGTCGAATTGAATATTAGTATTTGTCCACAGTTACATGTTAGTGAGCACTTCTTGGTTGAATGGAGAAAATAATTGTGTAATGTAATTGTAAAAAATAATTCAAGCTGAAGTTGCTGGGAGCTTCCATTACTCCCACAAAGGCATCTACTAAAAAGGATGATTTTAACAGCTTTGAAAGCGAGGCTGATAGACTCGGTTATGGCAAAGTCCTGACAATGGCAGTAGCCATTTTCATACACTTATGTGAAATGAAACTCCTGCCTGCGGGATCAGAAATACTATTAATGCATAGCAGATTACAGACTCTTGTGCCCTTTAATTCCCTTCAACTTGATTTTGATGATTTGAGATACCTGAAAAATTCTATGAATGGCAGTTGTAATACTCTGAATCTTGTGTATCTTTTCAAGTAATATACATACTTTTTGCAGTATTCGCATTACTGTTTTGACAGTGCAGAAACAGACTTTCCTGCAAGAAGAGCTGTACTATACTGTACCGACAATCATCATATAACCTGCTGTGATGTATTTTTTGTTGTTTTATTTGCATGTTTATGTAGGTTTAACTTTCAGCAATGGATTCCAGTCTCAGTACTATGTCCTAATGGTCACAGACAGCTATTATTTCAAATCACTGGAAGAAACTCCCTAAATATTACGTCTACCTCTAGTTACAGTAAACTGTCAAACAAAAATTCACTTAAACAATCAGTCAGGTCTTTCACTTCTACTTTGTACTTGCACGACTGAATATGCACAATATGACAACTGAATTTGTAACGGAAAATACATGTGTTTAAAATATAACAAGAAAATAATTATCTAGGAAATACTGATGCTGTAAAAAAGTTTCTGCATTTTTTTCTGATTTGGATAGCTGCTTTCTAACTAGTGAAGCAGGTGACAGGTGTTGTATCTAGAAGACTCCTCATTTGAACTTTCGCTGTAAGTTTGAAAGAGGGAGGCGCAGCTTTGCAGATTTCTAGTGGGAGATATTTCCCTCTTTGTCTTCCTAAAAAGAACTGGTCTTTAGTTTATTCATTTATACTTGGCACTGGCATTTCCTCTTTAGAGTTCTCAAACAAACTCTTAAGATGTTGAAAAAGATACTTCAGCTCATTCACAAAACAGTTGGTTGTTCAATTTCTCAATACATGCTAGCTATGATAAGGGTAGGGTGTAGATCTTGATTGCCACAAAAGCCCCATTGATAATAGTTTAAGGATGTCTGATTTGTTCACTCCATCTCATGGCAGTTTTTCATCAAAACTCATTTCAAGGTTTAGTTTAAAAAAATGTTCCCTATATTCCTATATAATCTATTTGTAAATTAATTTCAGAAGTTCTTGACCCAAAACAGGAAGCAAGAGGGAGAATATGTGAAGAAACGTGGTTGTGAGACAGTCCCTAGAAGTTTGTGGGAGCATCAGTTTCTGGTGTATTAGACATGGCTTGAATTCTGAGCCCTAGAGACCTTCAGTTTTCTTTGATGATATCGTAATATCTCATAAACATACCCAAGCTTTTGATACAAGCCTAACCTGATTACTTGTATAGTGGATGCTTCTCTCTCAGGGTAAGTAACCTGTGATGAGCAGTGAACTTTTTGTCCTTTCTGGGATTAATGGCCTTTTATATCCCACAGAGGTTTTGACCATTTTTGTGGTGAGAAGTTTTCTATAAAAAAGTATTTCCTTCCCGTTAAAGTTCTATTCTGTCTAAATACGCATATTCTTCAAACAGCAGTGTAAGATTAGTGTTGCCATATTCAATTCCTGACAGTTCGTGCCTTAAGAAGACTTGCATGGTCATTTATAATTCCTGGGTTTGAGAATCAAATCCAAGTTCTGTTTTGAGGATTTTCATTAATCTGTTACACTCTGGCAGATCCACTTCATTTTCTGAGACTACTTTTGTAGATTGGGGAATATAATTTAACTTCTACAAGAGTGTTTTGATGTTTTAAACCACTAACATTTGGCAAATATTCCAAGATCTTTCAGTGGCAATTGCTGTACAATGCAAAATATGTAAATGTAAAGCAAGCAAACAAAATCTTTCTGTCCTCCAAAGACTCCTCACTCACTTTCCAAATAATAAAACTTAAGGATATTTGTCACGTACATTGGATTTTAATGCCCTTGAGTTTGGAAGGTATCTCTTTTCATAAAAGCATTAAAGTCTTTAAGACATAATATCTTTTTAGTGCATAGAAAAAAAAAAACAGAAAAACTCAGTCTCTTCTTGCTGTCCCCTCTAACTGCTTCCTCGCACTGCACTTTATTTAAGGAAAAACCTACCATATGCAAATACTTTTTTATTTTAGCATGGTCAGTTGCCTTTTATTGTTCAGTCACCAGGCAGGTTCACCATTCCTGACCAAATGCAGTTAATCTTATGGTGATTAGACTATAATTTGTTTATTAACCTGCATATTCCTCCTCTGATTTATCCTCATTCCTCTCAACTTTATTTTTTTCCTTTTTCCTGATTAAATAATCTGTTCTGATTTATAGCTGATTTTCTGAACTGTTCCAGGAGCCATGTACATTCCTCATTTTTCACAGACCAGCTGTATGCTTTGCTGGGTGAGCTATACAGTGCAATACCTTCAGCTTTTTGGCCTCTTCTGGATCATGCAGCATATTTCAGTAATTAAATGTTGATGCTTTTAGCTTACTGGAGCTTTCTATCCTATGAGTAGACTACATTTCAGCTGCTTAATTTCTACCAACTGCAGTTAGCAAGTAACATTGCAAAATGTTCAAAGACTTTGCTGAAAAGAGCAACATTCTTTAGAGATTGCCAGAACAATTTATTTGTTCTTTTTTGCCTAAGGTGCTGAATAGGTTGCTTATTTAACCCCCTGACCCTACTATATAGCAGGGAAAATTTCATTGTTATTTCAAAATTTATTTGTGATTATTGAGAAAAAGGTATAGATATTAATAGAAATGGAGGTTTTTTTGTATTACAGGTTTTTCTTTTAACATGTAAGAAAAAAAAGACTTAAGAAGGGGAGTAAAGTTCAACAGACAAGGTCAAGTGCAGTAGTGAATTAGGCTCACCTGCCTCAGTAGAAGTGACAGCGCTTTAATGCTTAGCACCAGTGAACCTCATGTGAGGTCAGCGGAGACTATGTTTTATGTAAAGGGAAACACTTGATCTTTTCTCCACAGGGCAGGGGGACCCAAAAATTCAAGGATCACCTCCTCCTGGAACTAGGTGATCTTAAGGTCCTTTCCAACCCTAACCATTCTGTGATTCTAATAACAATTTGCTGTCTTACTCAGATCCTGAAGTTTTATGCCATTAGCAGAACAGGCAATAAAAATCAACTTCCAAGCACAGGTGGATGATGAATGTTTAAGCTCTTCAAGTTGCCAGTAAGAAAGCTGTAGGAACACTTCTGTGCGAGTGCAGAAGAGGGACTCATTACAGGTAATCTGAGTTTTTCTGTGCTTTCTGTGTACTTAAGCTTCTTCAGCAGAACTGGCTTTCTAAACAACACTTTATATATTAGTTTACAAAGCACTAAGTTTCAGTACACTAGTTGCAGACCTTTTCCTTTGGCTGCGTGCAGTCTGGCTAGAATGAAAGCTGTCAGTGGTGTAATGTGAAGTTATGGAGAGAAGACAGATGGTGTAAAAGATGAATGCAGGGCCCAGTTCTGATTGATTTGATTTTGACCTTCCCTTCATGTTTCTTAAAGAGCCTGGTACTAAACGTTGCTTAAGCTATTTTAAACTTACAGACATGTAATTTGGGCTTGGATGGATATAAGATTTTATTCCCAGGGAAAGCCTATAAATGTTCAAGATCAGGATGGTAGGGAGCACATTGAAGTAGTGTGCATTGAAATGCCTGTTTCCTGTATACATTTGCAAAAGAGTCCAACTGAGGCAAATGATAGCGCGGGGAAAGGAGCAGCATGTTTCTGATACTTCTGTGGATGCACTGTTAATGCAGACTCACTAGGTGCGTAGCCCTGTGCAGCATGGGTAGTTCTGTTTTGCAAAAATGCTTTCAGCATCTTCAAACCATGGATACCCAAGTGCCTGCCAGTATCAGAAACACATATTTTGTATCACTCACGTTTTAGCTTTATCTTTTTTTTCCAGACAGAAATTGTGGTTCTGTGTTTTCCCTTGATTTGGCTTTTGGTCAAAGATGTATTTGTATTTACTTAGATGGAATTTTTTGTGAGAGAGAAAGAAAACATTGTTGCCCTTGGAGTGGAAAGGGAGATGAAACTGTTTGGGACACATCCCTGGGAAAATTCAGTCTGTGTCAGAAATGAAATTTACTTTTCTAGAGACCAGTTCCACTGTGCATAGGAGAGGTGAGCTGTTGACAGAAAGTTCACCCCCAACAGCCACATAGCTGACTATACTCAGCCCAGTATGGCCTTTGTTTTCCTGGGAGATAAGGACTGAGACCTGCAACTTGACTTGGCAGAGGCTACCAGCATGTGATGTCTGTAGTATAGAATCATAGAATTATTAAACTTGGAATGGACCTTAAAGATCATCTAGTTCCAACCTCTCTGCCATGGGCAGGAACACCTTCCACTAGACCAAGTTGCTCAAAGCTCTATATAGGTGAGGCTGAGATTGGTATGCTTTTAATTTTGTTCAAGTGTTTTGGTTAAAGCACAGCAAATACTATTTAAGGAAAAAAGACTCATTTGGTATGTGTGACTAGAGCATGCAAAAGCAAATATTGTACATGTAGACACACGCTCCAAAGGCAGAGATGGGTATGCATCACTGCAGGTGCTGTATCAGCTAATTTGGTGCCTGCCTGAAAACATAATCCATCTTGATGTTTAAAATTGATACACACATTCAATGGCTACAGTCACACTGTGCTTACTGTAAATTCTTCTCAGCGCAAACCACCTTCATCTGAGTTACGGCATTTTCTTGGATATCTGCTGCGTGAAAGAGCTTTTTGACAGGGGCCTAAGAAGCCTCTTAATTTGTCTAAACAAATTAAAACAAAAAGGAAAACAAAGGAAGCTGAACTATCCAGAGAAGACAGGGTGGTCTAATAGTTGGAAGTAGAGCACTGAGAACAAGGAGGATTCTAGTCTGTTTGAGCTGCTGCTTCAGTCCTTGACTTCCTTGCGCTTTTGTCAATATACCTGGTTTATGGAGCACAAAACCAGACCTTGAAAACTTGATGCTGTGTCTATGTTGAAACTTCCTGGATAAAAATATTAGGAGGAAATGATGAGGATCTGATTTTTCATTTTTCAGCATATCTGCTTTTTTGTGCTGTGTTAGCCCTTTGCCCTGCAGTGTGTGATATGCTGCAATGCTTTCTGAGTGGGGTGCTGTTTTACCTGCCACATATTTGAGATTGAAGGTCTGCAGTAGCTGGCAGGCTCTGTGGAGCATCTTTGCTGCAGAACAACAGCCTGAAGTCTAGATTTCTTTGCTTTACAGGGAATTTCAATTTTTTTTAATTTTTTTTTTAATAATAAAATGGTTTATTGTATAACTGGTAGAATGGCTATGAAAAGAGGCAAGGAAAGAATAAAGCATAGTCCAGTAAAACCATGTAAAAGCTGGAACATGAGCCAACCAAAGAAAGGAAGCTTCCTGTATTGGGTTGTTTACTTTAAACATAGCACGCTGTGCCTTGCTATTTCAGTACATATTGTGTGTGGTATCCAGCTGTTTTAAAGATAAGATCAAATTCACAATTCAGATCAAAATGTCTCTCCCAACTGTGAACTTCTTAAGCATTACTAAGAGTCACAATGGAAGACCATGGTCTGTGTGGTGCTGTATGTGATACCATGTAAGAACAAATATTTGTCAGGATGTCACAAGGACTTTCTGAGCTTCCTACAGAGCTCAAGAGAATTCATCTCTTCATTTTGCCTGGCAAACCTGTTTCCTGGTTAGAAAACTTTTTCAAGTGGACTAAATTAAATCAGCATTGTGGGATAAGCAGATAAGATAAAAAATGAGTAAGAAATAGGACCACATATATGAGGGGAAAGGTATCTCTGTAGATATTCACACGATAAGCCTACTGTATGCATGTACCATACTGGTGCCATTGGTGTGGAGTTGGGATGGCAGAAGGAAAACTGCTGTCTACTTAACATGCTTTTGTCTTCTGTCCTTCCTGCTGTTGTTGGTTTCTCTACTAAGAGAATGTGTTATAGTGGCATTGGGAAACCCCTGCTCAGTAAGATAGTCAGTCCTTCGTATTCTTTGCAGGAGAGAGGAAGCTGTGAATTTGTACATACACAACAAACCAACTCAAAATGCTCACAAACTCAACCATTTGTTTCTAAAATTAAATAGATACCATTTAAATGCATGTGTATGTCAGGAACTAAATGTTTGCAGTATAATTCCTGTGGAATTACTTTTCAAAGACACTGAATTTTCATCCCATGTCCTGTGACAACTACCGTGAAACAAGCCTCAGCACAGTTCCTGCTGGGCCAGCTACTTACTGCGCAGTAGCTCTATGAAGATGCAGGTGTCTTAGGACTACCAAGGTGTGCTGTGCTGTGGTGGGCTTTCTGACATGGTTCCTGGCCGACAGTTTTTCTCGCGCTTCTCAGCTGAGGTCCATCCTTCGTCAGTGACAAGTACAGACACTGTTGGAAAACCCAGTGCATGGCATTACATGCGCCAAGGCAGAGGGGAAGTGAGGAGTCCTGACCACCAGACTTTTGGAAAATGCAGAGTTAACATTAGCTTATTCACAGCAAACACAGGTTCCCAGGTGCTAACAGAGAGGTGTGGCTGCTGGGACATTATGCTTTTTGAGGCAGGTTTGGAGTTTGGAAAGGGAAGGTTGTTCTTTGTTTTGATCAGAGCTAAGAAAAAAGCAAACAAGACCAAAATTGAGCTTGGGGAGGTTTCTCTCCTGGTTCTGTTCTCCAGGTGTCTGTTAGGTCTTCTCCTTCTTGTGGGTGAAATTTTGACTACATGTATGGGGTTTTATTTTTGCTTACTTTGTGTCCATAAGTAAAGTGAGAGGCAGGCAGTATCTGTAGTCTGCTGTGATGACAACACCAGGCTGGTACAACAGGAAGTGTCATGATGCACTGTGGACATGGCATTAAATACCTATCTTTCAGCTTATTTGAGCAAATGAATGAGCTTTCTGTACTTCTGCAGTTTCCCCACACCTAGCATCTTGTAATGTGCATTCGCCTGGAGGGCTTTTACTGTAAAGCTTCACAAGGTTGTTTTCAGGGAAGGCAGGTGCTTATGACTCAAAGTGGGATGACACAAACCTCAGGAACCTGTGTATAAACTGCAACATCCATAGATGTCCATGTGCCATCAAATGAATGATGTTAGCAGTTACATGGGAAGGGCAGTACAGGTGGCAGGAGGAGATATAGAATACCTGGAAACTTATTGGGGAGTCTGTCTAGCTTTGTTCTGTATGGTGTCAAGCTTGCTACCAGTGCACAGGATGAGTAACTCCTACAGTAGGTCTCCACAGTGAGTGATTACACAGATACGTACCTCCTATACCTGCCAAGCCTACAGCATTAAATACCAAGTAACTGAGCTTTGATACCACAGACTTTTATAAGCCTTGTATTTTTAGCTATTTTAGCTTTTTTTCTCAAGAATATGAAGATACCAACCAGCCACAGAGCATCCTGGTGCTACCCACTACACTAACTACAGTTACACTTCCCTGAGGTATACATGCAGTGGCATGTTGCTGAGCACCAATGGGAGTGTACATGGCTGCCAGAGAGCAGCTGTGAGGCCCTCTGAGAATGCTCTGCAACCAGGTGCAGAGAATCAGGTAAAAGCAGCACGTTTTAACTTTGACTGGGCTTTTATCCACAGAGTGCAATTGTTCTCATTACCTTTTTAATTTTTACAAACTTAGTAGTAATGGAGGAGGAAAAGGGAGATTGATACCCATAAGCTTTGCTGCTCCTATGAAAGTTCTGTGTGCTTGGCAGAGCTTGACATTTCTGGCTCTGGAGGGAAAAAAAAGTAAAAAAGAGGATACAAAAAGGGAAAGCTGATGCAAGTTTTCTGGAGTGTGGAGGACTCTTTCCATGGAAAAGGTTCCAAAGTGTTAAGCATGGCCACTGTAGTTGTGGCTAAAGTGCCTTCGCAGTCGCTCTTGTCATGCCAGGCAGGGATGCACCCCGCAGGCGGCAGCAGAGTGCGGCAGTGCTGGTGCTGGGGATGCCGACCTTGATCTTGGAATGCTGCAAATGTGTGTCTCAACCTTATTCTGCAGGTACACTTTAATACATCCTGAATTGTATTTAATGACACAATGCTCCCTGAATACCATGACTGTATGTTTTTTGCCAAAATACAGGGGTTTGTCATAAAGAATCTCACACTTGCATCCATATGCTAGTCACCGCTTCCCAAGGGCATGATAAATTGCCCTGAGGCACTACTGCCATTTGTTGCTGGCATCCTTCAGTATGATGAGGGTGGCAAAATTCATCCCTCTGCACTCCTAAGCAGCCAGGGAGTCCTCCTGTGGCTATCATCGCAGCTGAGGCATTGCACCCTACCTGCTGATCTGTGTTAATTGTCCCCTAATAGTGCACCTTTTGTCTTGTTTTCCCAGACAGCAACTGATGTGGAGCCAATTGTGATGCTTCCTCTGCAAAGAGGGTTCATATATACGCTAACCTAAAAGAGAGATTGGCAAGCTAAAGGTTATCTTGAAACTGAAATACTGAGATTGAGTTCCTGCCAGAGTACAAGTTTCTTGCACTCCTCAACAAAGATCCTTTTCAGTATAGAACCATAGTCAAAATAGTGTTCAAGATATTAAGGTGCAGGAGGTGACTTATGTGAGAAGGGGTATGGTGCTTTCCTATAAGAGTGCTACTGCCATAAGAAGTACTCAGATACTATTGTATGACTAAGAGGGCAGTAAAATGAGTGGTCCTGAGTCTGGAGAAATTGATTTAAAAAGGACAGAAAGAGCATAGATAATATCTGCTCTTTACCATTTTTTAACGCTGTAGCAAGGAGACAGTCACTGAAATAAAACAAGGAAAATCAAAATTTGTACTTTTTTTACGCAGCATGATTAGACACACTGGTGCTGATGGTGATAATTTAGCTAGAAATAAAAGTTCATAGCTGGTAATAATACCCATTATTCATGAAAATGCGTCAGCAGGAGTTACTAAAGCTATAGTTCAGGAAGTAAGCCAGTCTCTAATGAGTAGAAATTCAGGGAGATACATGAAGAGAGTGGGAGGATAATCAGCATCTAGCACCTGTGAAGTTCTTACATGTCTTTCTGAAACAGGAAATCCTGACCACTGACAGGGAAGATAGCAGCTCTGATACAGTCTGTGCATTTGTACTACTCAGCATAATAATGAGAGGCAGTATGAGGCAGTTTGTGACTACAGCTGGACTATGACTTCACAAAAAGAATTTATTGGAAATGAAGTTGTCTTTTACCTCAACATTTTAACATTCTCAAACAAAAGATTTTCAACACCGCCCTAGACCAGGGGTCATTCCACCTAACTTCAGACACTGACCTAGGAAGATGTCAACAGTGTAGGAAAGGTACAAGCGGGTATGTTCATGCTTTCATTAAGGGTCTGGAGAGTTTACACTTCTTGTGCTCTTTCTCAGATGCTTCCATTTTTTTTGTTCATCTGACTTGAGAGATACAAGGATGTTCTCTCTCTCACGGAAAACATGATTTGTTTGATGTTTGCTTACTGGAATATAGATCAACACCACACCAGTCGCCAGCAAAAATACTGTTTGTGTCATGCAGAACATGACATCTGCAGACTGATTAGTTTTGAGCAGTCACATTTCACCGCATGGGCCCTAGGAGTTCCTCCATTTTTCCAGAATTCACAGAGGAGAGAATGAACTGTGGTGAAATGTGTGTGTTTTATTTACTGGTGCCTACACTAGCTGTGTCGTCAGGTATCTGTAAAATTTTATGGATTAACAAGACCACAATTTCTACTTGAACAGGTTGCCCACTTTGTGTCACCAAGCTTTGTACAAAATCATGTTGTTCTAGCCCAAGGGAAACCTCAGAATTTCTACACAGGGGAAACCTAATATTTTTGGAAGGTTTTACATTAAAATGATCAGATGATATTTACCAAAAAACAACTAAAAATTCAGCCAAAGCAACTGTAAATATATAGATCACATGTGGTTCCAGGAACAGTGGAGTTCAAGCTATATCTACATAAGATGATCAGTGAATTACAACCTTTGCTGTTGCAAAGTGGCTGCTAGTACCCAAACATGTTAACTGAAATGTAGGCAAGGAATCTGACCTATACTGCAGCTATTTCCGGCATTGTCAGACAAAGAACATGGCTAACCACAGGCTGAAAACTTTCCAGCAGGTTTGATGGGATCTGTGGAAACTGCGCCAGACACCTGTGGTATTAATAGAAAATTTAATAAAAGCCATCATAGGGTCATAGAATGTTTGAAGTTGAAAGGGATCATCTAGTTCCAGCCCCCTTGCCACAGGCAGGAACACCTTCCACCAGACTGACCAAGCTGCTCAAAGCCTCATCTAACCTGGCCACAGAAGGTTAAAAACTGAAGAAATTGTATAGGATTTGTAGAAACAAATAAAAGACATTTGAACGATGCCAGCAGTGCTATTTTGGCAATACAGAAACAGATTCCAAACAATCTTGAAGCTATTTGGTTGACAATATGCACTCAAGGAATCTGTGGATAAGAGCCAGTAGCAAGCGTGCGAAAAACCACCACATTATTTTAGGTACCCTTAATGCTGGTGATCATCTGAATGTGTGAGTGGTTGTCCTGCACTACAAAAATCCGTGTGAAATGTGGAAGTAAACGTCAGGTTCACATCAGGCCCAAATCTTCAGCCAAGTATGTTTCAACTCATTATTTTTCTAGATCCTTCGATTGCTGTCAGAGACTCACATTTATACTGAAATGTTTCCAAATCTGAGGGTTAGATCCTTTTTATGGTTACAGCAAATTTATGCAGAAAAGGCATGCCATTAAACAGGAAAATTTGGCCAACTGTAAGTGTTCTAGTTATCCTGATCTTCCATTGCAGTTTATGCCCACATTGGCCACTGCACCTTGCATAAGCCAAGGAAAGGAAAACTGTTTCATGGAGAAATCTGCTTCAACATTGTCTCCCTAAGGACTGCGACAGAAATGCTCAGCAGGAATGCAATTCTGGAGGGCACTTTAATGATTTTTGTCCAATGTTTAGTTCTATAGGGTCTTTTTCTCTAAGTATTTTCTCTGTCTTGTTAATTCATCAAAATACTAAATACATATGTTAACACAGGAAAACCTCAAAATTGATAGACTACATAACTCCAGTCATATGAGAAGTGGGAAATGTGTCAAAACTCCTCCACAAGAGCTTGCTACCCTGTCTGCTTTCAGAATATTTTGGTGTACTTTACAGTGTCATAGGACAGCCGATTGAAGGTTTTGGAGTGTGTTTCTCCCCCAGATGGTTTACTCAAATAAAACAAGCTAGAAAATGAACAACCATCAGGCATTTTCAGTGTATCCAGTGCATGCTATTGATGTATTAATATATTTAGCCCCTGTGCAATATCTGCAGAAATTACTGAGAATTTTGCTATTGATTTTAGAGGGAGGAGGATTGGGCCTTGTGCTACTGTATTAATCATTTGGTAAATATTTCTCTAAAAGGTAGGAATATAGAAATTTCCAGCAGCAGAGTGATGGTCTAACATCCTGTTTTCAACAGTGGTCAATTCCCAGGGACCCACAGGAAAGCAAATCCCCTCCTTTCCTTCCCTCATGTCTAGTATCGGTTGTGTCACGGGACTACTGTCAGTTTGTGATCATTCCTAGCCATGAGGTAAACCTGATTGATAGCTCTGGCTGATTTCACGCTAGCTAGCTCACCATTTTTTCTGACCCAAACCCGGTCCTGTGTACATACCTGTATGTATCTCTTCCTATAATGCTAATAACTTCTTTGTTCATTGACCTGCAGCAGCAGTGGATGTCCAGGTTAATTATAAAAAGCAATATTTCCTTTGTACTACTTTAATTCCATTAACCTACATTAATATCCAGAGCACCTCCATTTGCTTCTCAGTTATAATCAGAGAGATGCTAGTAAAAATGAGAGCAGAAGTAGGGCAATTGTCTTTTAGTGATTATTTTTTTGTGTCTTTCTACTCTTGTTCTGCAGCAGGGAGGTGTTCCAGACAGGTCTGTTTTAAGCATTCCTTACTATCCACACCCTTCTTACACCTGCTTTCTCTTCTTACATTAGAAGAACACTACAGTTGTAAAATCAGCAAGTTTAAGTTGTACTAACTAAAAGACTTTGTTAATCAACTGTCATGCATGTGACTGTGTACGTACGCATTTTAAAAAAGCTTTGTGAAGTACACTTAGACAAAACTAATTGGAAAAAAACACCCCTTACTGGAGCTTCATTTTGGAATATATAGAGCCCTATAGTGCTCACTTTCTATTCGGAAATACTTATGCAGAAAAGAAGCCTACAACAGGGAAGAATTTAAATATGTCTCCTGAGATATGCCATTTCTGTTTCTTCCTGCCAGATGAAGATGAGATTCTGCCCGTGCAACCTGTATAATATGTGCCCTATTAGGCCAACTGAAGGAGGCCATATGTAACTCATGTGTAACTAAGTCCAGCCACTCTGGGAGCTTTTCAAGCTTTCAGGTAACTAACTCATCTCAAAGATTTCCAGAGGTGGGAATGGTGCTTTATTAAAGTACAATAAATAAACTTCTCAAAGACGTAATGTAGGTAGGCCGGCAGTTACAAGAAAGCAGTTAATCATTCAGGGAAATTTAATTTTTGAGTTAATGTCAATGGTACCTTTTAGAAATCTTTATCTACAAAATATATTATAAAAATTAATTTGGGCAACTAAAAACTTCATCAGCAGCATGGTTTGAAATCTTTATACAAAGGCATGACGGAAGCACTAGAGACATGGCCAGGCAACTGAAAGAGTAAGATAAAATGGGGTTGAGTGATGTGAAAAAGAGCTGGCCTTGTCGAGAGCCTTGCAAGAGTTTATCATACTGTGAATGGCTTTCTGTGTGTGTTTTATCTCTGTCTTTCCCATGGATTCAAGTAGTTGTGCTAGGCACAGTAAATTTTAGGCACGTTTTGAAATCCAGAGAAAGCAGAAGAATTTCATGGAGACTTCTGCCATCCAAATCTCTTGATTGGAATAAATTTGCAGAATGAATCAAAACCGAATGCAGGTGAATGAGTCTTTCAAGTCATTTCAAAGGTCTTTTGAACAAGAACTCAGTACTTCTTGTGATATTCTCTGGAGAGGGAAACCTGATGGGAATAGTTCAACTGCCAAACCAGTTTAATTTCATAGTAGAAACTTCAATTTCTGAATTACAAGTGATATTGCAAACTGGATTCTTTTGTAGACCAGCCTTTGTCACTCGAAAGCCACAGATTTATTTTTATTTCACTGATACCAGCTTGATCTATTTCAATCTGCAATATTTCTCAAAAGTGCTTTCCTGGAATAGTTCAAATCTCTTGCTCTGTGATCGGGACTTGGAACCATGCTACTCTCAGCAGCATTCTTGCTAACTGGATGATACACTATATGCAGGTGAAGGAAAAACATACTCCTCCTCCTGGCCTGAAGCCACCTGAAGGATGACACACTGGAAATCTGGGAGGGGCCATCCAGATTCACAGATACAGTGTGTGACCAAATATATAAGTGGTTAGGTGTGTGAATCTATTTCCTTCCTAGGTCTGGGCCTATCGTTAGAGGGGCATTTCCCTAAATAATATTTAGTCATTGGGGATGAGCTATTAGTAAGTACCCTTAACTAGTTAGTCCTCCCTACACTCCCTCCTAATTTTTCTGTATTGATTATAACTTTATTTCTTCTTCTATTATTGTAATGACTTATGCACAGAGGAAATCAGACAATTCTTGGTAACAGGATAAGAAAATTTCATTATACTGTAGATACAGATAGGTCCACTAGAATGTGTTTTGGAGCTGGAGGAATCAAAGTTTTCCTGATGAAAGTCCCCTGAAATCAGAACAAAATATGACCTGATATTTTATGGTTAAAATGCCTTCCTATCCACCTAACTGTCTTTTTATAGGATTTCTAATAAACTTCTTTTTAGTATGCAAGGAGAAGTGATAGAACTAGACCTTTCACTTGTACTTCACAGCTTCTATGCACAGCTCCCTGTGCCTGCCCAGCTATTTTTGCAAAAAGGCAGTAGGCTGGAGAGTCATCAGCTGCTGAATTCCCATGCGTATCATTCTGAGATGGTGAATGTGGAGGTCCTGAACAGATCTAGACCGGGGGGAAGCCAGACAGCCAAGAACTGTAGCATCTGTGCAGATGTTCTAGACAAATGCCTGCTTGCTTTGTTGATTAGAAAAATGTTCCATCATCATCTTCCCTGAGGCCAGGGCTGAAGTCCAATGCTTGCTATTCTGGATTTCCATCATAAAATAGAGCTGAAGCAGAATATAGGGTTTTTCCATATGTTTTTCCATAGTTTTTTCCCTTCTTCCTCTTTTATATTTCCTTTTCTATGGAGAAATAAAGGTGAAATGTATCTCATCTTCCCCTCTGTAAGATAAAAGTGTCCATCAAATACATGGATTTCCTTTTAATGCTCACACTCCCCGAAATATGTCCATTCCTTATGCTTACAGAAGAACTTGCAATTTATTTCTGCCTCTAAAATGTTCTAATTTCCTGCCACAACGACAATGCTGAAATTAGTCTTCTGGAAGAGATCTATCCTTTGATATTATCTCTAGGGAGGGGAATATGATTTTAAATGCAGTTTGCTAACAATATAACTTAGGTGCTAATGGTGGGGTGTGCCTGTTTTCTGCTCTCCTCCCTACCTTAACGAGTCAAATTACATGATCCGGCCAGGTCACACCCCAGTGTGAACAATGCTGCTGCTCCTCTGCTGCATTACTTTTACATGACATTTATGCTGAACTGTGCTGCTTGTGCGGACTGACTAAACCACAACCAAACTGCTGAAGAATGACTGACAGGCTTCTGGCATTGCACGTGTGTCTCAGGCCTCACTGCTAAGATCTGTGACCCAGTTGTTAACCGAATTGGAGACCTACATGAAGAGGAAATGGTGAAGATGATTCAAGGGGCGGTACTTTTTTCTGCTGAATCAGAACTGGAGTGATGCCCTATATGCTTCAGCAAAATCTGAAGTGATGCTACTTAAATCCCTAGGATTTTGTGATTGAAAAATTATTGTGCTATTTCTTCATTCATATGTGGCCATGCTCTTGATAAACTAAACTGTCCTATGTTGTCTCAGTATATTTCTCAGTTAATTATAGTAAAGTCCAAGCTTTTATTTTTTATCTAATAAAATAAAAGCCATGACTATATATAAATGTTCCATCCCTGGCAGTATGCAAGGCCAGGTTGGACAACATGGTCTAGCGTGAGGCATCCTTGCCTATAGCAGGGGGGTTGGAACTTGATCTTTTGGTCCTTTCCAGCCCTAACTATTCTATGATCTGTGATTGTATAGCAGTGTAATTGTTATGACTTACAGGCATGCTCAATCAAAAGCCCTCTCAAAGCTAAAAATATATTTTCTTTTCTTTTTTTTTTTTTTCTTAAAAAAAAAAGAAAGCCCTCATAGGGCTTTGCAGCCTTCTTTAAATCTTGGCAGTAATTTTTATTTAATTATTGCTTTCTAACAGTCTGAGTCTGCAAATCATAGCTACCAGGTGAAATCCTCATTTTTCTAGCTGCTAGGTGCACTAACAATGTGAAATACACTGACATAAATATATATGCATAAAGGTACATGGCAGAATCCTGATACTAGTGGCTTCAATGGACCTGCTGTATGATCTTGCCCAGATACGGCTTTGAGTGACTAACCCATTCTCTTTTGTCTTTTCTGTCTCTTCCAAAGGAAATGATGGTGCACATTGAACTGTGTCACTTATTGAGCTATCTAGCATTTTGTGACTTTATTGGCGTATGGTTAAAACGTATTTTAAGAAACTCAAAAGGAAGAGGGACTTTAAGAAGGAAGCTAGGACAACAGTTAAAAGCAGAAAACAGTAAAAGAACCATTTATTGCAATTATAGTCTGTGACTCTACATTATCAGTAAAAGATGGAATCAAGCTGTTACTGCAGGTAACTCCAGTAATTTCTTTTTTTATTCAATTCAACCATAACTGAAATAATCACATTAAATGAGTACAGAGGGCTTTGCAAAATAAGTTGTATATTCTGCATTTCGAATTCCTGATATGGGACTTCCTAATTACAGATTTGTGTACGTGAGATCGTCAAGGGAGGCTCCGAGTTCATGTAGTAGTCCTGTATTAGCCATGTCCCCTCTACTCTGCTCTTATGAAACCCCACTTGGAGCACTGTGTGCAGTTCTGGTGTCCTCAGCATAAGGACACAGAGGTGCAGGAGCAAGTGCCAAGAAGAGCCACAAGGTGATCAGAGGACTGGAGCACCTCCTCTACAAAAACAGGTTAAGAAAGTTGGGGGTGTTCAGCCTGGAAAAGAGAAGCTGCATGGAGACCTCATAGCAGCCTTCCGGTATCTGAAGGGGGCCTACAAGAAGAGGGACTTTTCAGGGACTGTAGCAACAAGACAAGGGGTAATGTGTTTAAACTTCAACAGGGGAAGTGCAGATTAGATATAAGGAAGGAGTTCTTTACTGTGAGAGTGGTGAGGCACTGGAACAGGTTGCCCAAAGAAGTGGTAAATGCTCCATCCTTGGCAGTGTTAAGGGCCAGCTTGAACAGAGCCTTGGGTGAAATGGTCTAGTGTGAGGTGTCTCTGCCCATAGCAGGGGGTTTGGAACTGGATGATCATAAGGTCCTTTCCAACCCAAACCATTCTGTGATTCTGTGAATGCCAAAAAGAGAGAGCTTCAGAGTTATATGATGCTGGGCTGTGTGTCTGTAGAATACAAGGGTGAAAGATAGCAGAAAAAAATAGGTGGTCAAGCCCACAGTTCTTACTGAATCTGGTTCTGGAATCTCTTACATGCCTCTGTCCATTTGATAATCTGTATTATAAATGGTTTTCATGCCATAGGGATGATGAAGACAGAATAGATTTTAATCACCCTGGAAAGTGAAGGCTATTAGAAGTTAATTATAACACCTCATTTTTGAAGGAATACAAATGGGACTTTATAACCTTAATGACCACAGGTGTGAGTTCGATTCGTAACTCTGCAATTATTCCCAAATCCCTCAGGATTAATATTCCAGTTGATCAAGTGCTATTGGAAATTTTCTTCTTCCTGTGGACTTGGTCAGCAGTTGGCATGAAGATGGAGATGAGATCTTGATGAAGAAAAATCAGTCTTTTATTGTGCCCATATTTAGACAATTTGTTAAGGTAAGACCAGGTAATCCACTCCTGCAGGAATTCTTTTATGATCTGCTATCCTGTGAGGGCAAACCAGCTTCCTACTCCATGTCCTCTATGCTGTTGTCCATTTTGTGGCCAAGGGCTTTCCACATAAAGGCTTGTTGATCTGTGACATCCTGTTCCACTTTTCTCACAGCATAATGATCTTCAGGCCTCCCGGGAAGAAAGCATTTCAGTAATGCTTTTGGTGGGGAACAAGGTAGTCTGTGAAAAAATTAAGAAGGTAGCTACACTTAAAATTTCTTGCAGTTTCTATGCAATTATATTAGCTGTTTCGTAACAACTATTGCTCTAGATACTCATACTGTAGTGTCATCTTCTTGTTAACCTGCTGTGTCTTTGGATCATTGCATTCACAAAGCACTGGCAGGTTTTGAACTTGAAAGCTCAGCATCCTGGTCAAATTATGTTCTGCCACTACACTGTATATTGTCCATAAGCAGTCTGTATGACTGTGTATATATTTTTTGTAGTCTGTCCAGCTGTAAAAGTGAGTAGAATGAATGCTGTTGTTTTAGTCAAACTTAAGTAGCCATTTACTTTCCATTCCTCCATGCTGTTTCTGTAAGCTAGTGCTATGTCCAAAAGACAGCATGAAATGCTCACAACAGTGAACTGTGACCCTTGCAGGGGAAAAGAGCTGTAAACTGTGGCAAATCTACATCAGACTGTATGAGAACCAGGGAGTTTCAGAGGTCCTGGCAAAGAGGGACAAGTTGAAAACAAGCAGACATTTCTCCCTGATCTCTCAGGGAGTGAAAGAGGGAGTGACTCTCTGGATTGTCACTTCTTGGTTGAAGTTTCAATGAGGGTGAGAGAAAAACACACTCAGAGCTTGCCCTAGGCAAGGACAGATGCTGGGCATAAAAGCTTCTTTCAGAGCAGAGAACTGTTGCATGCTAGAAACTTCTCACCTTTACCCACTATTGGTGGAGAGTCATGTTGAGGTGGAAAAGACAGTGGTCAGAGGTCCTGTCACAAGCGAGTTATCAAGAAAGCAAACCCTCAATTCAAGGACCTCCTAAGTCAGTAGCTGTAGATATATCTTCATGTTTTATATCCCTCATAGCTTGTCTTCCATGAGTTTACCCAGCTGCTTTTTGAGAGCACTTAACACTCTAAATAACCTGAGTAAGTGGCACCTGGTTTACTTCAAATCTATTGTTCCCAAGGGCAGGAAATAATGAATAGCTATTCCCCATTCACTTCTGCATATTGGTCGTGATCTTTTATGCCTCTGTTGCCCATTCCCCACCATTGTTTTTTGTCCAAGCTGAAGATCCCCAATCTGTTTATTCTCCCAGAGATCAAATTATTGTGCCTTACTTTCTCATGCTGTAGCGCATGGGAAGGGAGGTCCTTCCCTACAGTGTGGCGCAAGTTTAGTTTCTGTACCTGTTCTTAGAAAAGCAGCTCTTCTGTTTGTGCCTTCAGTGACTAGACAGCCCTGTGTCCACACCTTTTCCCACAGGGGAATGACGTCCAGAAGGCACAACTTATCACTAACCAGGAGAATCTCACAGGTGTATGAACTCTTTCCCAGCTGAAACCACAAATGCCACCAGCTAGCTGCATAGCGGAATTTAAATTGAGACATTTCTGCTCATCAGAACCAGTAGGAACAAGTAATGACTACTATTAAAGGACAGCCTAGTGGATAGGTGACATACTTGTGAAGGAACATGTTCCTGTTGTTGAAGATAAGCCTATTGTCTACCTGTAAACCCGCTCTGAAAAAAGCATTACAAGCAGGAGTTAAGGCAGTGGATTATTCATATGAAAATGCAACTGTTTGTAGGCAGAAGACACCTTGGCACAAAAAAAATAATGTAACATGCAGTCAATCTTGAATTGAGAGAAATCCAAATACAAGTAGTTGTTCCAATTTATTGGCATTGGGCTATATTACCTTCCTCAGGTGAAGGAGAGATTGGTAGCTGGGGAAACAACAGAAAAGGTGCTGAATGCTAAATGCAGACCATTCATTCCTCTTGGTGTGGACAATGCTTTCTTCCTCAGATCCTGATCAGTGTTGATAGCTCAATGTCTTGCCCTGGGAACAAGGAACTGAGACACAGAAGAGAGCAGCACATTGTACATGATGGGTGAGGCACTGGTAGTTCAGTGCAGTTTCCATTTTTTAATGCAGATTACTTCCCTCTCTTCAGCATTCTTCAAAACAGGATCCAGCATGATCATTAACATTGCAATGGGCAAGGACATTGCATAGCCATAACTGTGTTTTCTCATGGTCTTAATTATTTCAAGGTAAAACGCAGTTATAGGTATTTGTTCTGCAATTTCTTTCAAACAAAAGCATTTCCTTTGGTTGTAATCCCTTTGATTGCAAGGAATATACTGCTCATGAGAGACGCACAAGGCTGCAGATGAAGATACTGGTGCCTAGGCTTGTGTCCAGTGGTACAGGGTTATGGCATTCCTTTAGCCCAGATCCCGGAAGAGCTGAACATCTGAAATGCTGAAGTCCACACCTGCAATCTGGCTCAGGGCCAACTGACTCCAGTGCACCAGACTCACCTCCTTGTTGGACCTTTGGCACTAACGCTTGCATTCACTCATGCACTGAGCTGCATCAGCTTTGTGCCTCTCACCCAAGGCTGTCTAGGATCTGGGTGCTTTCTGATCAATATGGTATCCATTCCCGATACACTGCTAACAAACTGAAAGGCCTGAGTGGCTTATTCATTGCAGCTGTGGGAAGGAGAGGAGGACAATGTCCAACTTTCCCATAGCACTCTCGGCTTAGAGCCCTCAGAGGTGGGTACCAGAGAACTGTACCAAGTGGCCTCCAGTGGCTCCTCCGAGCCCTAGCCCCTACTTTACACTGTTCGGGAAGAGTTGAGTGATACGCTGATCTGGTGTCCTCTCAGAGCCCTCCTCCCCACGCCGCACCCCCAACACTCAAAACTCCCTGGAGCAGAGGGGATGCCACCCTGTTGCGACCTCAGCCTCTCAAGGACACCTTTCTCATGGAGCCGCGTCCCGCAGTGGCTTCGCCCGGCTGCCCCCGAGCGGAAATCGGGCACCTCCGTGGCACGCGAGCCAGCGTGCGGCGCGAGTTGCGCGGAGAGCGGAGCGGAGCCTCACTCTTGGCCCGCCCCCGCCGCGCAGTCCGGCCCCTGCGGCCGCCCGCGGCCATGTGCGCCGGGGCGGAGCGGCGCCGCGGGAGCTGCAGTCAGTGCCTGCCGCGGGGATGCTGCGCTACAGCTCGGGACTCACGGTCACCGCCACCACCCCCCGGAGGCCGCCCGGCGACGGCGGCCGAGCCCGGCGGAAGGTGCGAGGGGCAGCGGGGAGGGTGGCGGGGTGTCCTGCAGGACGTGTGGGGCGAAGCGGCGGTTTGATAAGCGCTCTCCCCCCTCTTCCTCCCCTTAGAGTTTTCCCTTGCTTATTTTCGGCGTTCTCAGAGGCAGCTTGCGGTGTGCGAGAACACCTTTTCGCGCTTTCGTAGTACGTGCTGGGAAATGAAGAGCTTTTGGGGCGTCCTGCAAGGCTTTTGTTAGTGCTAGCCCCTGCCTGTTCTTCGGGCAACCTGCAAGGAAGGTGTGCTTGTACTGGAGACGGCTTCCCCTCTGCTCTTCGCCCCCACCCGCCTGAAATGAGCGTTGATATTTACAACTGGGAACTTGCCTATCTAGGCTCTAGCTATCATGAGGAAGCTCACCGTAATGATTTAGATGGCAGTAGTAATTTATTTTTATAATCGGCTCCTCAAATACAGAAATCCGGTTTAGTGATGTATATTTTGTAATTTTCGTAAATGAGATGGCTAATAATGATGTATTAATCTATTGAGAAATGCGTCTTCTAAAATGTTGTTAAAACTCTGGCAGATATGACAGGAATGTCTCTAAAGCCACCCTGTTTTGAATAGCTCTTTTTTGCTGCTGTAACCACACTACTGTCATTGTGCATGCACTTCCACGTGTGAAGAAATAAATCACAATAACTTATAAGGTTGTTCTTACAAAAGAATACAATCGTGCAATCATGATGCTTCTTGAATTATGTAGTGATTGTTTTGACACTCCAATAATACGAGTTCATAATTGAAACAATGAGGAATGCCATGTTGCCATGTTTTACAGGATAACATGAGGGTCAGGCTTTTCCGCAGAAAAAATCCTTTGCCTTCATAAAAATGATATTGCTCATGTGCGTGGAAAAATTAAGATGACTTGGTAATCACAGTTATGTTCCGATGTATCTTCCATGTTCCCTTGGAGTTTTCCTGGTTTAGTATTTCTTAAAGAAGTTAAACCTAAGAAAAGTTGTGTTAAACTGATAATTTTCTTACTTTCATCCCCATGGTGTATTTCTCAGGAACAATGTAAAATGAACTGTATTTGATACATTCTCTTAAGGAAACTGGTAGAATCTAAACTGCAAATAAAACCCACTGGGAAGCTGCTGTTGCTTTTTTTAGTGAAATGTGACTCCCTTACCATGAGTTTTCAAAAGAGGGGAGGAAGACAGAGTAACTGCTGAATAAATGAAAGATGTGTGTCGCATTCCTGTGTGCCTGTGGTCACAAGAAAAGTGCCCTTTAATTGTGTGGGGAATCTCGTAGCAGATATTTCATAAATGGAGCAGGCTACTCAACAGATAAATAACCAAAGAAAGTACTTTCTTCTTTGCTTTTTAGGACCGACTGAGACTAAACATCTACTTTTCTGCTTTCACCTTTAAGGTCTAAAGCTAACGCTGGATCTTAGGCAGAGTGAATGGTTTTTGGCCATTGAGCTGGTAGGTTAGCTGATAGTTACTCAACAAACATGCTATTCCAAACCATTTTAGTATCAGACATTTGAAAGATCACCAGCGTTAGATTTGGGTGGTATTTACTCTAAAGCTGAGTTGAAGCTAGATAAATATTGATCTAGCTTACTATCTAGCTCAGTATCTTTTGGCGTCTTCCCTGTGGGGGTACTGTAAAAAGTCTCAGAATGGGAATGGTTAGTAGAAAAGACTGTACTTTTCTATTGCTGTACTAGTAACTTTGGTTATTCTATAAAAACATTGCTCATTATTTTAATGCTACCTTGTTAATTATTCCAGTATATAGTTAACTATGATCAATGGCTTTCTGAGCGCTTTGGTTTTTAGAATGGGGAAGAAGAGGCTGAAGAACATTACTCAGACTGAATCTGTCATCTCTGTTTTAGGTTGCACCCTAGTGATTTGAGTAGGATGGTAAACATGCATGTGGATTGTGGATCTGGGCCATGAATTCTTAACATTTTTAACTAACCTAGATTGGCTTTTTTCTTAACTGCCATATTGCAGTAGCTCTCATCTATGTTGTCCCACTAGCCTCTTAGAAATTTGGTAAAAGAGCATGTCTTCATCTGTTAATTTACATTGCACTCAGCAAACTTTAGCTGTCTTGTGGAGTGCTGGGTTGAACCTCTCAGCCTTTGTTTTCCTGTCTGCATATTCATCTCACAAATGATGTCAGACAAGCTTTGGAAATACTGTTCCTGGGTTGTTGGTGTCAAAAAGCCAGGAGTGAACACAAAATGTTGGCACAATTAAGATTGCTTATGTTGTTGGCTTGCCATAGCTACAGATGCTGCAAATCAAACTAAAGGCTAGAAAACCTGATACCCAGTTCTTCTTCTACCCAGTATTTCTTTTTGAAGTTATTCTCACAAAGTTACAATGTCAGTGACATAACAGTGGGGTGGAAGAAGTATCTGTCCCTGGTTTTCCTCATTTGTTCTTACTATCAGTCAGCAGTTGAAGGAATTTGAATCACAGCCTTTTCCCTGCCTGGGGAGTCCTCTTTCATTCTTCTCCCTGCTTTCTCTCTGAATAACCCAATTTGTTTCTGGAGATTACTCCTTCATCCTCAGTTGCACATTATTCTGCCACTGTTTGGCACTAAGTCAGGGCTCTTCCTGTTACCATTTCATTTCCATTTTAACGCATCACTGCAGCAGTGGTTTGCTGTTGGAGGAGGGTTTGCTGCAATTTCCATGCGAGCCTGCTCATCCATTTGGTCAAGTAAACTTGCTGACAAATGGTACATTGTGTTGTTTCTCCCAGGAAGCACTGCATAGCAGAACAGCATAGGTACAGTATTCATAATTCCTTTTGGAGGTTAGAGGAAAAGGCAATGCCTGTTATTTTTCCCTTCCAATCTCTATAGCGTTCTTGAATTTTAACAGATTGCTCTGTAGTTCTGTCCTTAGGTAGAGTTCATCGTCTGTGGCTCAGGAGCGGGAGTGAATGGCTACTTTGTGTGTTTGCTACTATTTCCCAAGGGATGCTGAGGAAGTCCTATTATTATAAGTATTTGCAAGAGTACAGCCTGTATAAGTTTGTCCTAGTGAGGAATTGGGTGGTACTTTGCCACTTCTGTACAAGCCTCACTGGGCAGGCTTCAAGGCTGGAATCCTTAGATGATTACCAATGCCACCCTCTGTATGGCATTTGCATGCAACAGGCTGCAAAGTAAAGCATGAAAACTTATTTTATGTCAGAAATACTGCCAACAATATGATACTGATTGGAGGTGCTTTAAAAGTAAGGAGCTAGTGTAGAAATGAAGAGGGGGGGAGTTTTTTTGGGGGTAATGGAGAAGGTGGTGTGAAAAGAAAAGACCAAGAAAAACAGTTTAAATGATAACAACCTTTTAATCACACAGGGGTTTTAGTCTCAACAAATTAGCACTATTAATTTGTATTTCCAACATAGTTGTTATGATTTGACTGCCATCTGCATTGGGCTTCTGTGATTTTCTTCGTAGTAACCCTTTAACACATCAATTGCTGTAACATGACAGGCAGTCATGATTCACTAACTGGTGTACAGGTACAGAGATAATTACTTATTTACAATCACTGTACTGTGTGCATCTGTAAGTATGTTGGTTATAATTAGTTGCATATTGACTAACAGGCAAGCCATTTGCCAGCTTCAGAGGATCATACACAATTCCACTTCTCCTAACTTCATGTTGCCAGGCATTATCTCTTCCTATTTTTTTGAGGTATTTTTAATGTTTTCTTCTAACAGCTCTTTCAATCCTTTTAGTCCAGTTTTCCTTCATTTGAAATCGCTATAAGGAAAAGTTGGCCTCATCCGTCACTTCCTGCACAGCACAGCACAAATTCAGTTCTATTTCCTATTTATGGGCCTGGTCTTTCTTTGTTTGCCTACATGGAGGAATGCCAGATTCTGCGTCCCTTCTTGTGGCAAACAGCCGTGTTTTAAGAGGAAAAAGCCTTGCTAAGCTAATGGGAAGAAAGAACATAGGGAAATGGAAAATAAATAGGTGAGAAAAGGTGGCATTAATTACCTTACAAATCAATAAGCTCCGAAGTTGAGTAGTTTCTAATTAATACATCTTGATAACTAACTTGTAAGCAGGAAGCACCTGCAGCTTCTGCAGCTTATGGGGAGAGTCTGGCATTCTCAGAACACAGCAGACAATCAGTGTCAAAAGCCAATGTGCAAGAATTCATCATTTTAAAACACATTGTTTCAGAATTCTTTAGCAAATGTGAAAGCATAACCTCTTTTGTACTAAGTATTGTGGGGTTTATGTCACTTTCTCTGTGGCTTCTTGTTCTAGATTTGCTAGCAGATGGGTGAATGATGAATTAATGGTGAGGAGCCCACTACACAAAAAGTGGCCTCCACAAATGTGTCTAAAGAGTAGATTATATTTCGCCTTGATCATCTTTATAACATGGGCACAGCTAACATATTTTACAGGAGCCGTATCTGTGTCTCAGGACACTGTTCCGTATTGGTAGAAGGCCTTGCAGACCTGAAATACCAAACCGAGAGGAAGACGTAAAGCAATATAAATTAGTATTCTTTAAATCCAGTTGACAGCTTACCAGTAGTCTAAACACTGTTGATTTGTTGTTTCAACAGATTTAAAGAAAGGGTGGAATTAAAATAGTGAAGTTGCTGTAGGTATTTGCAGATAGTTCTTCCAACTGCTTTCGCTTGGGAAGAAGAAAAAGTTAAAGCTTGTTTGTAAAGTTAAAAAAGGTTCATTGTTTGGAAACAGGGAAAACAGAAATCCTTGTGGTGCTGAGTAGAGGTGCTCTGAGGAGGCTGTGTTGTAAATAGCCTTGAAAGTTAAGTCAAGTTAGCTTAATTGATATGAGAGACAGTTGGAAGAAGTGAATTATAAAATTGTAAAATTTGGGGCCTTTGAAAAGGACTTCGCTGCTGTGCTCTGAATGCCTGCGAGCAGACATGTTTGTCATTTTCAAGGCAAAAGGAAGTGCTGTGGTGATCAAGACACGAGCTGTGAGCTTGGGCAAGTGCAATGGAAAGGTGTATTTCAGAGAGAAAGTACACATTACACATGACTGAAGTAGGTAGTCAGGAGAAATGAGAGAGATCTAGATCTGATAATATTCTGGACTGTAGAAGAACAGTGGTGATGGCCCACAGTAATCATGAAAGAAATATTTTAGACATCTTGAGAAAGAGCCTTAAGAGGCCTGTTTGTTATCAACGAGCAGCTTCAAATTTGAATAGACAAATTTCTCATTTCATTATTTTCTGTGCTCTGTTTAGGACTTGCAGTTGTTTCCCACAAAAATATCTCATGAACAGGACAAAGACTGAAAGTTTTAACCAAGTTTCTGTTACGAAATTTGTTGTTTGAAGAATATCATTACACCAAAGATCTCAGCCAAAAACAAGGCAAACTGCAATTGGGCATAGAAAGGTATCAACCCCCCTGGCCTCTTCCTCAGCGAGAGAATGGCTTTTTTGAAATCAGATAGGAAACAATACCTCTTAAATTTTCTCTGAAGCGTTTTGAAGCTTAATTTTTACAAACAGCTTGTACATATCAGATTTCAATAATATTCCTGTTCACACTCTGGAATTGCAGTGCTAAGGCATCCTTGGATCAAATGCTTGGACACATACTGAACAAAAAAGAAGCATTCACTCCAGAATACACATTATGTTTCTAAATAATCCCCTTTGAAGATTGAAAGTATGCTAAATCTGCAAACGGAACTGAGAAACTAGAAAATCATGTTCATTGTTCTGTTCTCTCAGCTCTCAATGTCATTTATGAATACATGAGAACATGCTGTTGATTGAAATGGATTTTTGCTATTTCAGGTATGTAATTATGGGGATGCCCTTGAATTATTTCTTGCCAGCTAAAACCCCCTCCAACTTAAAAAAAAATAATCTTTTGCCAGCTAAGAGGCAGCAGGTAAAAAATACTAAATTAAAACTTGAATGTTGGTGCAGTTCATTCTGTAATATGTTACTAAAATGACTTTTTGTAACACTTAAATCTAAAAGCAAACCTTTCTTTTTCTTTCAGATGAATGTCTGTAGGTTACGCTTAACTGTACCTCCTGATGAAGGCTCACAGCCCGAACAGGGAGCAAAGGAATCTGAAAGAAAGAAAAACGTAAGTTTTGAGATTCAAAGTTAAATTCTGTATAAACAAGACTAAATATTGCCATCCACAGAAGCTAATTTAATTGTTTTGGGAGCCCAAAGCCCAGATCTTGGAAGACCACAGAACATGTGGAAGCTGAGCAAGTCAGCTGTGAGCTTTAAGCCTGAGCCTTGCAGTTGTGGACAGCAAAACTGTATGTGAAGTGGGACAGTAGTAGAGGAATAGCACAGAGATTGTAGGTGATTTGTGACTAAGGTATTTTTAAGACTTGATAATATAATATTTATATATTAAAAAGTAGGAAACAGCTATCAAGAGCAGGTATGGCTTTAAACAAGATCATGATCCTCACCTGAAGGAGTTTTTATATTTCATGTAAGCTTAAGAGTGTGCTAGATTTGAGCCTTAATGTGTAGGGAGCTCAAATCCAGATGTTTTGCTGTGTCAGCTAATTTTGGTAATGGGTGATGTACGAATAAGAAATACGGAATAAAGAATTCAGGATTGTTGTGAAGTGAAAGTGATTTGAAGGTCATGTGCGTAGAAGGGTTCAGAAGTGTGTACACACACAAAAAATCTTGCAGTTGCTTTGATGTAGAACTAGTTCTTTAAGAGCTGTTTCAGAAAAATAGATGATGTTTAATTTGTCTTAAGGATGGAGAGAGACTAGAAAGGGAAGCTGGACAGGCTCCACAACTTCACCACATTTACACTTTGGTAAACCAAAATTAAACAAGAAGTTGGCTAAGTTTGCCAGAGCCAGTGTCTGAGTAGCAATATGACATAAGGAAGCAAAACAGCAATAGGTTTTATTTAAAATAATTTCTTGGTGGTATTCAGAAGTGAGTATAACTGTAAAATGGCTTACAAAGACAAGCATTTCAAAGTAATAAAAGTAAATGCAAAGTAAAATGGTCAAGATAAAGATCCCTTCTCAGATATTTCTTGTGCTGGAATCTTGTATACACTCAGCTTCTCATACACTACTTCCCTTGTTTTGGATGGAATAGAGTTAATTTTCTTCCTAGTAGCTGGTGCAGTGCTGTGTTTTGGCTTTAGTCTGTGAACAATGCTGATAACACACTAATGTTTTAGTTGTTGCTAAGTAATGCTTACCCTAAATCAAGGATTTTTCAGTTTTCCATACTCTGCCAGTGAACAGATGCACAAAGTCCTGAGGGAGCTTGACATGCTTGTAAGGTGGGCTGACGCCAACCTTATGAAGTTTAACCATGCCAAGTGCAAGGTCCTACACCTGGGTCAGAGCAATCCCAGGCACAGCTACAG
>WYDI02026440.1:10040-23172 GCA_009867235.2 Psittacus erithacus | reverse complement strand
AGTTAGAAACACAGTGCTGCACCAGCCACTAAGAAGGAGAAAAAATGACTGCTACTGCTGAACCCATGACAGGCACCAAGAAAAGTTTCTGCAGGTGCAACAGCAGCAAAAAGAAAAGTAGAGAAAATGAGAGCCCAGTGCTGAATTCAGACCAATGCTGAATCTGGTGACAAAAAATATAAAGGCCAAGGTTGTCTTTTTTTGGCTTCGTCTTTACTGGTAACATTCACCGTCAGCAATCCAAAGCCCCTGTGACCATTGGTAAAGTCTGGAGCAAGGTAGGCTTTCCCTTGGTGTAAAAGGATAAGGTTAGGGAATATTAAAACAAAGTGAACATACACAATTCCATGGGGTCTAAAGAGATGCTCCCACAAGTGTAATGGAGGTGGCCAGGTTATCTTACTGTGCGCGGACTTTGAATTATCTTATCTTTGAAAGGTCAACATGACTGGGGGATGTTTCTGAGATCCGGAAGAATCCAAATGTCATTTGTGGAAGGGCAAGGGGTGGATCCAGGGAGCTACAGGCTGGTCTGCCTAACCTCAGTTCTTGAGCAGGTGATGGAGCAAATAATCCCAGAAGCCATTTCCAATATTAAGGTGATTTGGCATAATCAGCATAGATTTATGAAGGGTAATGAATATCTTAGCAACCTGATAGCCTTCTACAAAGAAATTACTAGTTTGGTGGATGAAGAGGGAGCAGAAGTTGACTTTAGCAAGGCATTCAACACTTCCTAATATCATCATTGACAAACTGATGAAGCACAGGCACGAAAAATAGACAGTGAGGCAGGTTGAAAACTGGATGAGCTACCTATTTTGAAGTGCTGTGATGACTGGCACAACGTCTATCTGGAGACCAGCCAACAGCAGTGTGTTCTAGAGGTCAAACAATGTTCCAAAATTCTGTAACATCTTCATTAATGACCTGGGCAATGGAATAGGGCACATCCTCAGTAAGATTGCAGAGGATACAAAACTGGGAAGAGTGGTTGATGTACCAGATGGCTGTGCTGGCATATTGGAGAAACCTCAACAAGCTGGAGAAATGGGCCAGCAGGAACCTCATGAACTTCATCAAAGACAGCTGCCAAGTCCTATACCTGGGATGGAATAACCTCATGCACCAGTACTCAGTGGCACATGACTGGCTGGAAAGCAGCCCAGCAAAGACAGACGTAGGTATACAACAAGTAGATCCTGAGTTAGCAATGTGCTCTTGCAACAAAGTACAGTGTCAGCCTGGACTGCATGAGGAAAAGTGTTGCCAGCAAATCAAGGGCAATGATCCTTCCCTTCTACTTAGTAGACAGAGTCCAGCAAAGGATCACAAAGATGACTGAGGGCCTCAACATCTCTGATACAAGGAGAGGCTGGGAGAGCTGGGACTGTTTAACCTGGAGAAGACTCTGAGGGATTTTGATAATGCATACCTGAAAGGAAGGTGCAAAGAAGACAAAGCCAGACTCTTCTCAGCAGTGCCCAGTGACAGGATCAGAGGTGATGGGGACAAACTGAAATACAGGAAAGTCCATCTGTACACAAGAAAACACTTTTTTATTGTGAGATTTATCAAGTACTGGCACATGGTTCCTGGAGAGGTTGGGGCATCTCTACCTTCAGCAAAATGAAAAGGAACAGGTGGGAACAGGCTGGCCCTTGCAGTTAGCTGTGATACTGCATAAGAATTCACGTATCTAGTTTTAGAAAAGTGAAATGCTTTGTGAAAGATTACCAAAGCGACAACACAGAAGGTGTGAATCTACCTGCACCTGACTCTTCACTGCAAAACTAGCACCCATAACTGGTAGCTATCTGAAAATGGTTTATTTAATTTTAAAAAAATACCAGATACTGCTCTTTTTAGTCAAACAATTAATTTCTGGGGAATTCAGCAAAATACCCTTGTAAAGGCAACCAGAGACATTTAAAATCACATTTTGTAAACTCCCTTTTTTCCCCTCATGATGCAGTTTCTTCAATTAATGCAAATCCCACCCAAAATTTCTCTGGTGAACAACCACCCACAGGGAGCACACATCAAGTTGTGAGTTACAGTAATGTCCAGCTTTTCCAGTTCTTGCTGATAGCTCAGCTGCTCCTCCAGTACTCGAAGGGTTTGTCAAGCAGTAAACAGAAGCTGCAGCTGGCCAGGATGATAGCAGAAGGAAACATAAATTTAAAACAAGGTCTTTTTTTGTCCTTGCTTAGAGCCATGTTAACAGCGAAGATCCATGTGACAGGGATGGGAGTGCTTGCACAAAAAAGCTACGTGCAGACTTCCTACAGAGAAATTAAATATCGGTTAGCAATATTAACATATTTTGGCTGCGTGCGAGTCCTTGCATATTATCATAGCACCAGGAAAGTACACAGCACCTCTGAGTCAAATAAAAGTTCTGGTTCCTGCACATAGTCTGCATTTAGGCAGAATATAATAACTCATAGAGTAGAGACGAGCAGATAATAGTTTCCCCAACAGAAGCACATGACAATTTGGTTAATTTTAACTCTGCTGTGTCTCTGTACATATATATATAGCAAACCTGCCTTGTAAGCACATTAAAAACCAAATTCCTGGAGAATTGGACAACTTCAGCACAGTGTGCCATTGTAAGCCTCTTTGTGAGTCCTGGTAGAGTGCATAAGTGCTTAATCACATAGGTATCCCACTCTGGGCATTTAAATTGCACCATTTCATGTAGATGCTTAAGTGAGACTTGTGAAGTTTCCACCCAACTGGTGGAGGGACACCAGCTCCTAATAGTCTCTTTTCTCCTGCCCCTTCGTTGGCTGTGCAGCAAGCCTTAGCTCCTGCAGTGAGATTTATCTCACCTAATTTTAGCAATCCAAATGTTTAGCCTTTGGCTGAGCTAGTCTCCAAGCTGCTTCTACATTCAATGGAGAGAGACGGGTATTTCCAGGTAAATGTTAATGTTCTTAACTTAGACTCTTTTCTTGAGGTAGACTGACTTGCTTTCTCTCAAAAGATCCTTGTCAATATTATAGCAGTGGCCCATATGAATAGCTCAGAACAGACGCCTGTGATCTACAGATCATATTACATAAAGTGATCCATAAGAACTGTAAAAAGTCATAATCATTAAGCAGTGTAAAAATTGATTTGTACCCCCCAAAGCTACAGCATCTTTCTAAATACCTTCAGCAAAAGGAAAGAATCATCGATACTGGAATTAGATGTCTATTTTATTCTAACATACTATTAAAGTCTTGGAGGCATAAACTTTTTGAAAATCATGGTACTGTTGAATTCAGTGGTGTAATACTGATGAGGGTTCAAAGATATTTCAAATACGATTAGCAGCTTCTCTTATCTGTATCCCACTGTCAGTACTTTATTTTATTAAGAAGGAAGCTTCATTTGAGAGAGAAAGAGTAGTCCTTCAGAGGCTATGACCCATAATGATTTACTGAGGAAAAAACTTGGCAAATTGTAACATTTGTGAAATATCCTGAAGATATTTTGTTGGGAAATGTTAAACTTTTCCAATAAGCTAAACTGGCAAAAAGGGACTGAAAATACACACGTTGATATATTTCTCTTTAATAATTTAATATAAAAAGAGAATACAATGAAATGAGCTGTCAAGTATAAAAATCCTTTTAGTATTCTCTTTTCATGTTCAAAATCTTTGTTGTGTTTGAGCATCCATAATTGCTTTGCGTCAGGTTCCCTAAGACGTTTCCATCTGTCTTCCAGAAAACTTGAAAACGTTCTTTCGTACTTTTGGATTTAGTAGAAATCAGATATTTCTTTCAGCCAACAAGGTTACTTTTGGTGACTGTTTATCCTCTGCCTATCTGTTGTGATCACTGGGACCATCTTTCACTTCGATATGATACATGTATATTATTGTTTGCACCATCACTCACAGTTCATAACTTGGTATAATCCAGAAGGGCATTGTACGCATCTCTCCTTCTGTTTAACCATTGAAATAACTTTATGCAGAATCAAAAAGCTGAATGAAACAGCTGAGCCCAGCAAAGAGAGCAGCTAACATGGGAGTTTCTGAAGGGTAAGCTGCAGAGCCTGTGCTCAGAGGTAGTGCAATTGCAGAAGGTGAGCTGAGAGAGCATTTGCATGCATATGCATGTGTGTGTCTGTTATCTATTCAAGTTTTGTCCTTTGGGAAGGCTGTAGGGACAGTCTCTCTATCTCCTATCAGTCCTACTGATCAGTTTGTCAGTGCTTCTGTGAGACCCATCTGGACATGACTTGCAGGTCTTTGATCAGAACCAGTGCTTGAAATCATCAAGTAGCTAATCCCTCCCAGATTACTGAAGAAATGAGGATGCAGCGAGGATTTATATATAAATCATTTGCCTGGTGTGCTTTGGAACCACAGATGAAGGAAGAATGGAAAGAAAGATAGTGACTTCACACAACATAGAGGAGGAATATTTGGAAAAAACACATCTGGAAAACATCACTGTTGCAGATTCAAGGCAGCGGGGACCTATCACTAGGGAACAAGCTGTATGACAGATCACGGTTTGTAGCACAAGGGACAAGAGCACCATCTTATATACCTGCTCAAATTCCACAAAATACTCATGTTTGAGCCACTGACAAAGCCCTGTGCAAGTGATCTTGAAGGTTTATGGATCAATTTTCTAGCAGCATAGTGCAAGGCGGGGCATAAACTACCAGTAGTTCTTACCATCATACCATATTTCAGAGCAGCATCCACAGCTCCTTCGAAACCTGCCTGTCCTACATAAGGGGAAAAAAGCTGAGAAGCTGACATCTCCATGTGAGTGATATATATCAGAGATCTGTCAGTACAAAAAAACTACCTTGGAATTTCTAAAAAAAAAGTAGTACTGACTATTTCTTCACCTGAAAAAAGAGTGTCATGGAAAGAGAAATTTGATTTCATGTTGGCAGATAAAAGGGCACTGATCTAAGCACTAAAAACAAAGACTTTTTTAGGAGCAAGTCATCATGACTTAATTACATTCATTACGTGCAGACTGAAAATAAAGCTCAAATCAGTAATAAATATGGTTGGGGATTTAAAAGAGACAGGTTCATAAAGCTGAAAACAACTATAGGCTGATAGAACTGGAAAAACGTATGAATAATTTGAGAGAAGTGATTAAATATTTTATTTGATGGCCAAAAATCTACCATCCCACAGCTGAAAAATTAGGCGATGTTAGTTATAAAACAACTTGACTTTAGCAGAGAGAATAAAAGCACCTACAAAAGCTAAAATATATTTGTGATCTCTGTGTGTGCGTATCAATAGAGGGGGGAGGTAATGAAAAAAAGGGCAACTTGACAGAAATGGATATAAATTTAGAAGATAGAAAGTCTGGGAAACTGATTAAGTAAACAAAAAAGAACAAAGTAAAAAGTAAAGGATGTTACAGTAATAAAAAATCAAAATGTAAGGGATCTTTCCAGAGGTGCTGGGTTTCTTCTAAATAAATAAGGTAGAATAAGGTAGGGCTGTCAATAATTACGCAAAAAAGACGAAAGTGCTAAAAAAAATTTTGGGGGGTTTGTTTTTTTTTTTGTTTTTTGTGTTTGCTTGTTGTTTTAGGGTTTTTTGGGGGGAGGTTTTAGAAAAAAAGATTATATATCCAGATTACATGAAAATGGTGAGTATATTCTTTAATATGGGATTTTTTTCAGAGGCTTTCTTTACATACAAAGAACTATAACAATGAACACTAAGATCTTTATTATTTTTGCTTAGACATAAAATGGGGTTTGAGTGAGATTTAATCTGAGTTACCTGGATCTATATTTAGAAATGTTATAAACAAGTCATTTGTTAGCCAGAGGGGTCCAGAGAAAGCATTAGGCTGGGAGTCTACGTTTTTTAAAGAACTCACTTTAAACTCCTAAAGTCGCTTCAAACTCCTAAAGCACTGAACAGATTTACTTCTTCATCTTGAAATGCCGATGTTTTCTTCAGTAGAATGCCTGCTATTTGTTAGGCACTTCACAAAGTCTCATATAAATTCTTTCTGAGCATCTGATGCGATGTTGTGTTTTTGGCAAGGCGGGATGTCAGTGTCTGCTGCTTTTGAAGACAGACTTTTTGTGGAAGGTTGTATATAAATACATATTAAGGAAGAATGTTTTAACATAACATCTGAGACATAAATATTCATTTCCTGCTGCAAACTATAGATGAACAAGGTACTCTAATTCTTTGTGATTCTTGAGCACTTATTTTTGGAATGCTTGCTGCTTCTCCCGTCTGTTGCTCCTTGATCCCATGTTTTTTGTATAAAGCAAAATATGTCCTTCACTGTATGTTTCCTGGATTTCAGAATAAAAAACCTGCAGTGGTGAAGCTGACCAGAACAGTGAGCACTGTTCTCCTGTGCCCTGTATACAAAGGTTGCTGAGAATGTGTCATTTAATGATTTCTCCCCCTGCCAGCCTGAAATCCTTCCTAAATTCCTGTAGTTCATAAAAGCCAACAAACAAACAAGCAAACAGGCAAGAAAATCACCAGACAAGAATCAGTTCCTTTAAATGTCTGTGCAAGGTGGGCATGGTGGTGTGACTGTCTGACTGCCAAACATCTCACATAAAGGGTTGCACACACATAGCGTTGCAGCACTGATCATGCAAGGCAAGCCTGGGCAGAGGCGGTACAATCAGGCATCAGGCTAAGCTCTCAGCACAAGCCACTGCATCAATTTAAGGTAAATATCAAGGTCCCTGTTCACTGCAGCTGGCCGGAAAATGGTATTTTCTGTGGGAGCATTTTGTCTTCTATCAAATCCATGTGGGTATTTTCAGGTTTTCTCTCATTAAAAAATCTAAATTGAAAACTTCTCCTCCCATTTTTAATATTTGAAACAGACAAAAAGCGTGTTTTCTTACACATAAGCAAAGGAAGAAGACATTTGCCTGTGAACTTTTCATTTATAAGAAAAAATGCAAAAGCATTTACATGTTAATAAAAGCAACTCCTGCTACTGGTTATTATCCTTCTTTCTCACTCATGCATATTACTGTGATCCAAGCAGAGAACAAGCGGCTTCCAGACCTTCCTTAGCATGCAAATGAAGCATTGGCTTCTGCATCACCCCATGAATCTGAAAGCAACTTGTGTGTCGCAGCATAACCTTGTTCAGAAAAACAGGGGACTTTCCCTGTTCTTTCAGCACAGCCAGGCAACATTTTCCATCCCTGATGTGTAGGACTAAACCTAATCCAAATGGCAGTGAAACTGAGACAGAAGGGCAGGTGAAGATAAGGAAGCAAATGAAAATAGATGTGTTTCTTATCGATACATGTTTCAAAAGGGAGGAATTGCAGCATTTTCCTCCAGCTGTACACTCAAAATCAGATATGAAAGACTATCTGATTACTTCCTAAAGTGTTGCCTGGGAGAATTAAGCACAGGCCATGAAGCAGATCCTCTGCACAGGCAAATGTCTATATGCTTTTACACCAGCTAAAGACTGGTCCTTCTGCATCCCATCTGCCAAACATGCATAGATGCAAAACAGACGCCTGTAGTCCTCCAGAGCAGGTACAACCCCTTTCTCCCAGTGTTTTTTTATGCACCCAGTGAGTTTCAGTACTTCATTTAGCTCTTTTCCAACTTCATTTTGTAAAGAACAGAAGATGGGGTTTGGCAGTGACACTTAGCTGAACTCTGCTTTGTGTGCGGTTAGATTTACTTCTTACACTTCTGAATGTCGTTGCCTGTATTGTTGCTTTTGTCCCAGTGCTCTTTTTGTTGGTCGGTGTTGTATTGAAATCACAGTTAAACCATTCAGCATGGTGTTTTCTCTACAGAGTGAAAAGTGTGTGAAAGCAGTTGAAGGTCACATGTATTATAACAAAACAAAAGAAAGAAATAATAGGACATCCATTCTGAAGTCCTCAGACATCCAACGTATTATTGCCTCAGTGATTCCAGTATGGATAAGAAGAGTTGCAGAGGGAAGGAGGCATCTTAATCTAGCTGCTCTTTTCAGCATGCACAATGAGAGGCATGCGGGGGTCCTGTTCCTCAGCCCCTTCCTGCCACTCCATGTCACACACCCGGAGTGGTCTTTAAAGAGTATAACTCTTTGCCAGGTTACCAAGGAGGAAACTGTTCAGTTTGTGGTATCTGCAGTGGCACCTCTGGTAGGGGTGTCTCTCACGGGGACTGAACTTCCCAGTTCATCTGCTCCCAAGCCATACTCTGAGCACTGCAGCCCCCAGCCCTTATTTAAAGTATTCTTACCTGTGACCAAAGCCAAACTAAGTGGCTGCACGACCAGATTCCTCCAATAAAGACACAGCTTTTTCCTTCACCCCAACAAAGTCGCTGGAAATAGGGCAAAAAAAAGAGAGAGAGTAGGGATGGATATCATTACAGTTCCTTTCTCTCTCTAGGTCTCCAGTACATTATTCGGGAAGAACAGAGTGCAGTTTTTAAAGTGTAATTTATTTCTGACTGGGTCTTCCCAGCCTGTCTGTGTATCCAACTCCTTTTCTTTTTTCTTAGCTGTTTTCAGGTTTTAGCCCTCTTTATTGTCACATTTATCCTTCTGTAGCACAGGACAAGGGGTAATGGTTTTAAAATCAAAGAGGGTAGATTGAGACTAGATAAGGAAGAAATCTTTTACAATGAGAGTGGAGAAACACTGGAACAGGCTACCCAGAGAAGTGGCAGGTACTCTGTCCCTGGAAGCATTCAAGGCCAGGTTAGATGCAGCTTTGATTTACCTGATCTCATTGAAGATGTCCCTGCTCATTGCAGGAGGATTGGACTAGATGGGCTTTAAAATTCTCTTCCAACACAAACTATTCTGTGATTTCATGTTTCTATGATATTATAATCCAATTATTTGTAAACAGGCATTTAACTCATTTAAAGATGTGAGCACCACAGCTTTTTTATCACTGTCATTACAAACCCTTGTAATTACAGTGATTTCTTACTACACCTATTCACCAGTGCGGGTACAGGAATATATAGGGAGGCTGTGGTACGAGTAAGGCAGAGGAAAGTTTGCTGAGTCTAGTTGCTTGGGGTGATAGGTAGTCTATCCAAAGCAGCTGTGCAAAAAAGTCCTAGACATCTCTAAAGGCAATGGCATCTCACAGCTGTAAGAGACAAGTGCTCATACAGTCTGGAAACTCTCCTGCAGCATAACCCTACAGTTCAAAACAGAAGGGGAACAGAGGGTTGAGCCCAGCTTTGCTCCACCTGGCACAGGGAGGGGGCACATCACTTGTCAGTCACTACAGCTCATTTTTGTAGCAATGGGCTCCCAAACAGCCCTTACTTTCTGACCCCTTGTCCAAGTTTGTGTCTCTCATGGGCACCATTTTGCTCCTGTGCCTGAGAGTCTGAACACTGGCAACAAAGCCCTAACTAAACATCCAAACAGCTGAACAGTCATTAGCCCCAGATTTTTTTTTATCCCCTAGGCCAGACATTCCCTCAAATGAGGAATATAATTCCCTTGGAGTTCAAAACACAATGAGGAGCCATGAGCTAGCTTGCAGACCAGAACAATTAAAGCCACTTTATTTCCCTATCTATACAGTACCGTGTATATTACATTAGCACAGCGCTCTACACAGGCTCTGTGTCGGAGGTAATAAAACCCACTGTCTGGACTGCGGCCAGTCTCGTATTGTAGTTGACCTAAAAGAGGTACCAAAGCTGGCTAGTGACAGAACAGACCGAGTAAATATTTGGGGTATTAGCCTCTATTGAACTCTATGCTGCTGGAGCTTCATTGCTCTCAAAACCTGAGCTAGAGAGTTTAAAGCTTACTCAGGTATGTATTATCAGCTATTGTGGGGGAATATTAATTGTGGCCTGCTGCAAAGCAGGAGAGAATAAGATTCTCCTCCTTTTTACCTCTCAGAAGTAGAGTTATATATGAGACCATTTGTCTGAGTATATATGGTCTTGCTGTCAGGGCTGGCTGGCAGAGTGGCTTTGTTCTTCCACACGGAGCCCTAAATCATCAACCCTAGGTCCACAGAACGAGGGTATTTTAAACAGGGAGTGTCACTATTAATATCTCATTTCATTGTTCCTAATCAGCTAAAATTATTCAGTCAGGGCAAATTCTGCTCTCTATTATCCTGGTGCAATTCATTGATTTTACAATAGCCAAGTGTAATTGTGTGCAGAATTTGGTCATTAATGTAATTTTAATAAAAGTTTCTTCATCTATATTTCGTAAATCTGTTATTTTGCAGCAAGGGTTTGCTAATCAGAGAGAAGATATCTCTAGAGATTTTTGCTCATTTGGTAAGGTAGGCAATAGGTAATAAATACCACTGCACTAGAAATGTAACTGAAAGTGAAAATTGGAAGTTGCTTTTAGATGAGAGTAGATTAAATATGGTACATTTGCTTAAGTATCTTTGTAATGTAACTTGGCTTTTCATCTTGATCTTTGGTTAAAATTACTTTCTCTGATTTAACTTTTCGTACATGCTAGAGCACCTCTGCACAACTGGAATAAGCAAGACTCTTATAATAATGCATATTATGCCAAAATCTTCCCTCAGCAATATCTATGCATAGGAATTCATAACAGGATTTAAAATCAGAGCTGAAGGTCACCTTTTTTGTATCACAGGCCATTCCATTTCTGTCCTGTAAGTAAATCCAGTAACTTTTCTCAAATTAAAACATTTCAGCCCCCTTGAGATGCGACTGTTAAGTGCCTCAGACACAGATCAGCTGAAACAGAGCTACCACAAATGCTCAAGGCCTTCGCAATGCTAGATAACAAAGAGGAGCAGCACTCTTGTATATCAGTAAAAACTCAGAGTCCCTGGTGCTCTCAATAGGCAAAAGCCATTTTTACCTCTCAGCCTGTGAACCTAGCAGAGTGGGCAAGGATCAAACCATGAAGGCCATCTGTACCACACAGGAGCAGTGTCCAGTTCTGCCCAGGGGAATGTTTTCCCTGCCTTCAAGACCAAAATGTTTGCTTGTCATCTGTGTCTTAAAACAGGGCTGCAAGCATCAGCATCCTGTTGATGCCCAGCTGATTCTCCCTATGGCCTCAGCAGAGATGGAATAACTGAGGAATTAGTCCATGCTTTGTGGCATTTGTCTACCCTGATGTTCTTCCCAAGTGCTAGTAATCTGTGGAACTATTGCAGTAAGTACTCTTGATTCCCAGCATCTAGTTGTAGTTAGAAATTGCCCTAATCTTCTTTAAAACTTATTGCTACGATGTTATTTTTTGTTATTTATGGCTAAGTTTTTCTAACGTTGGCATTCAGATGCAATGCTTAATTTGGTGTAGGTCAACAGGACTGAGCCCTCCTCTATTTCTCCAACCCAGCTGTTAGGACTCCTTTCTGGAGAGAAGTAACTAAATCCAGCAAAAAGTAAATCCAGCGATTGACTCTCAACCACCTTGCCGGTAAACAGAAGTGAGGTAACTTCTGCTATCTATTAGATTTCCCACATTCTCCATGAACTGAGGACATGTTTTCATAGTGCCCCTAACAATGCCATGCACAGAGGAAAGGTCACTCCACTAGCTCTGCTGAGTTTTCCCTTTTTACATATACAAACCTATCTCTTTTTTTTCCCCCCACAGCATTACATCGTATTCTATACTTATTCAGAGTGATTCCATACACCCATCTTTGACAACTTAAGCTCATGTACACTTAGTGTAATTTATTTCTCAAGAGCTAGTGTTTCATCTGATAGGTTTTGTCTGCTTCCTGAAAGACAGAAGTCTAAAGCCAGATATGAAAGAAGCAAGGAAAATGATTCTGAGGATTCCAGTTTGACTGTAAGATTGCAATTACTTTCTGCAGTTGATGAGAACTACAGGAATGACCTTATTTAGTGCACTTTGGTATTTGAGAGAGGTCCCTCAAATCAAAAAGGTTTGCTTTCTCTTCAGCTGCTTAATGTTACCAAAGGGTTAAGAACAAGGGCTAAGGGAAAAAAAATATTACTCAGATACAAACAGTTGAGGTGCTGAGACATTTAGGGCACTTACCACCTAAGTACATTACATCATTCGTGTGATGATAGATATTCAAGACTGTTCTCAGATTCCATCCAGAAAGCCTGTATTTTTGTGTCCTAGAAAAGAGCAACAGAGTTTACATTATCAAATTGTCATACAAATATATCAATTAGGAAAACAGAACTTGCATGCTTAGAAAGTGAAGGATATGTAAGCATAAGAGAAACATTGAAAAAGGGACATTTGTACTGGATCTAGCAGCATGTCTTACCACGATTAGCACAGCAGAGTAGCATATATCATACAAAATGCCATACTTTTAGGAAAAAGGTACTCAAATGTGTCATGTACCACACAGAAAGGGTGGAACCAAACTGTGAAGTACTGTGAAATATAATATTCAAGGTGCAATACACGATGAGCCAGAATAGAAAAAGATGACAGGAACCAGACAGCAGACCAAAATAAAATGAAAATATAAAAAAGAATAAAATGACATGCTGTCTTTGATCCTGTTTACAAGAGGAAAGCAGCCACACAGAAAAGCTTTCATGGCATCACAGAATCTGCAAGTGTAGGAGAGACTGCTTCTGAGAGAGGGCTTGAACCTGGAAGTTTGCATGCAGCTCTCCCATTAACTTCAGCTGGAGTTCAGTGCACAGAGCACCAGAAAGATTAGGGTTCTGATAACTCAGTAAGTGGCTTGAGGACAAGAAAGACATATGCAAAGAGAAATACCATTGATCAATATTACCCTGCAGTGTCCTTCTTTACACTGTATTAGCTCACAAGCTTTGGAGATAAAGCACATTTTTAGTGAAGTTTGAGTATTACACAAGGCTTTACCGTCATTCCAAAAGTAGCCAGATCTTCACAAATGGCTTTTAGGATTCCTAGGGAAGCATCAGCCCAGTCCTCTGCAAGAGACAGAGGAAGATGAACAATAATCTTGTACATAGAAAGCAGGTTTTAAAGGGAACAGCACTGCTACTTGGTTCTCAAAAGAGGAACTCTTTTTCAAAAACTCAGTTGTATTATCATAAAAAGCTCCACGTATCAGCTCTCAAGGTCTTTTACTAGTCAGAAAATTTGCAGGACTGTTGTGGTTTAAGCTTAGTCGTAAATTAGACAAAGCATGTAGCCTGCTTGTTTTCCCCCCACAACCTGTC
>WYDI02026439.1:0-49192 GCA_009867235.2 Psittacus erithacus | reverse complement strand
GGGTGACATGGTTTAGTGTGAGGTGTCCCTGCCCATGGCAGGGTGGTTGGAACTTGATGATCTTAAGGTCCTTTCCAACCCTAACTATTCTATGATTCTATGAGTGAAGGACTTCTTGATGGGGGGATGCTGTGAACTGAGACAGAGGTAGAATCAAACCCTTCAAAATTCCTTCATTAATAAAGTGCACGTGCTCTGGCAGGAGGCTGGTGAGCAGAGCCAATGTCTCAGCATGGTGCTGACAGGGCCCTGGCTGGACCACATGTGCATCCCGCACAGACCAAGGAGCGGGTAGGAGCATTCCAATCCCAGCTGCTCCCCATTGTTGCATAGTGAGCACTGAGCAAACAGAGCAGTGTCTGGATGCTCCAGCTCAGGTGGCTGCCAGGCAGGTGAAGCATTGCTACTGCCAAATTCAGTACCACTCACCTTTATAGAGCAATGTCTTGACATTTTGGGCAGGGACCCCTGTGTGCTGGATACTTACAAAGGAGAGCAACCAGAGCTGGGAAAGGGCACCTAGACACCATCCCTTTTCCCAAGGAAAAGCCCTGCAAGCTCTAGACGAGAATTTACAGGCCCAGATAATGACACTACTGGCCCATTTGCATTCGAGTCTCAAAATCATGCTCTTTATTTTACAAATAACAGATTTCCATGCCTAAATCTGACTAAAAGCAGGTGTACCTCCAGTGGTTTCTGTGCAGCTACATCTGCTCACACTCCAGGGCAAACGCCAAAATATTTATTGCTACTTAAAATTTATTGCATTTTTAGTTCTCCATCCCCAAACCACTTTTGTTCAAAAATTCCTTTTAAATCCTTCTATGCTGACTGGATAAATCAAATTTGACAATTACAATGGTAAATTGTTCAGAACCTCAGAGTTTCCACCTGAGGATCTCCAAATAGTTTTGGAAGTTAAATGCACTTAATTATTCCCATCCCTCTTCCAAAAAGGAAAAAAAAAAGAAGCATCCTTTTTAATTCTTTTTTCACAGATGAATAACTGAAGTCCTGAGAGCCCTGAACAGCCCACTAGGAAGCTGTTTGCCCCAAAGACTGCTTATCCAGTAAATCAGAGGCAGGGCTGGGAAGGGAAGCCAGGAGTTTCAGCAACTCTCAGTCCTCTTGTTCTCACCACTTCATCAAATAACAGGCACAGCTATGTGATCATGCAGTTGTCAGTGTTTTCCCTCAAGGGGGCTGGACAGAAGATGCTGAAAGCATTTGATCTACATGGTATTAAATGCTAGCACTGAACATTATTGTTCAATGATGAAAATTCAGACATAAATAGCTGGCTTGTTTCAAATAAGTAAAACGATGTCTGTGCTTGCAGGAAACTCACAAGAGGGAGTAAAGAACCATGGTGCTCCTTTTCTTTCATTATTCCCCTTTTTATTTCTTTTGTCGCAGTGTCTGGAAATAAACTATCAGACAGAGGAGCTGCTCCTGCTGCTGCTGTGGCAGATGGCAAGCAGAGCTCAAGACTGGGGCTTTGCTTCGGCTGGGCTGCGTGGGGAATTCTGCTGCAGGAGGAAACAAGGCAAAATGTGCAGGCTGCTGTCTGCATTCAGATAAAGCTCTGTCTGTTGCTAGCAGCACAAGTTGTTCTGAAAACAAGAGTCAATCATCTGTAGCCTTATTTCTGTACATTTCCTGCAGGGGTCTCATGAAATAAATGAGAATAAATGTAAGGGCGAGAGTTCTTATTAGGAGCAGCCTCGTCAGCATCACCCAGCCAAGCATTTACGTCATCAGCATGCTAATTTAATCAGACCTGAGCAGTGATGCTATAAATGGATTACCATCCCAGCTAGTGTGGTTACCGAGGTAACTCAGCCCTTTGTGCCACAGACACAATCGGCTTAATGATAATAAAAACCTCAGCACAAATGAAACAGAAGGAAAAGCCTGACAGGGCTGACGCACACACGACCCCTTCTCTCCTATTCCCCCTCCCTTTCCCAACCTCAGCCGCTTACTGCAATAAAATTAAGTGCTGCTGTGATCTGTATGCACAGCATTCCCATAGGGAACATGCAAGTAAATAGAACCCGCAGAAATAATTAATACAGGCCAACAACTAATGCCATCAGCACTACATAGTCATTCCACCAACCCTGAATGGGAGAGGGACACAAAGATAGAAATGCCACACAGGTACACTCCGGAGAGCCTGCAAAGGGCTTCAGACAAGTAGTTGCTCACCACCATGCAGTATAATTTTACCAGCTGAGTGCTTGGGCCAGGAGCTGACTGCAACAGTTGAGTTTAGTCACTGCCTACCCCTGCCAGGAAGAGGGCATTTCCACATCATCTCCTGCTCATTTGAAACTGGAGGTGACTCAAGAGTGGGCAGCCCAAAGGCCAGGAAACAACTCAACTGCAAGGTCAGCAACCCAGATGTGGGGGTGACTTGGTCCTTTTCAGGGAGGGCTGAAATGGGGCTCTGGGCTTTCCTGCATTCAGACAGCTCTGCAAAACCAGCAGCCTACTCACCTCCCAGCTTAGCCTGGGAAAGCAAATAGCCTGCAAAGCAATAGCCTCAATGGGCTAAAAGGCAGTAATATTCCTGCCTTAAAATGGACAGAAGATGATACTCTTCAGCTCCTCTAATTATACCCAGTTGAGAACAGAGCTCCCTACGGATGCTGAATGCCACACATTTTCCTACTCGGATGCCAAAGACCAAATTTTGCATAGCTTTAAGATTTCATTTTCTTTTCCTCCTTCCCAAAATCTCAGCAATTATGAGCTCAAACATGAACATCTAATTACCCAACTGCAAGAGCAGCTCAGGCATTTCACCTGCCCTTACTGCAAGTCACCATCTCCTCACCTACCAATGCTTCACCTGAAAACACCAAACAGTACACCCAGATCAGGAACAGGAGTTCCTGAACCTCAGGCTCATCAGGCCCCTGGTGGGTATTCCTTGATCTTAAGGGATTAGCATGAGACCAATAACTTCTGATGGATTCACCAGGAGTACAATGAATTCTGCATTGCCTGTCACATAAACACAGGCATCAATCCTGCTGCTTTGTAAATGCCAAAACACAGCTCACACAGCCTTTGGAAAAAATCCACAGAGACTTCCCAATGTTTACAACTGGACATGTACAGAAACAGCTCTATCTTTCCTTTCACAACATTAATATGTTTTTGGTGGGATTGCCTGAGGGCAGCTTGTTCCACCTGTAGGAGACCATCTCAGCAAGGTAACCCAGCACTTTTTCACTGAGCAGAGGTACTCAAGTGTTTGGACCCAAAACAAGCATTAGTGAGATCAGCTCTTCCAGAAAAGAAAATCCTTTCTGAAGTGGCAGAACACCAGCAAAGCCAAAGATGCTTCTATGCACTGTTGCATGCCCCTGCAATGAGCAATAATAGCAGATTTGTCTATAGACTAGACACATTCAGGCTCATCTCTTGAGAAATCTCACTAAATACTTTCTCACTCCTCCACCACACAGAAAAGCACCAGTCCTCCGGGAAATTTATTACATACTTCTAGAAAAATAGTTAAATAGTTCCTTTAGGAGCCCTTTTAGATCAGATTACAGGAGTACATTCTTCCCTGGAAGGGAGAGAATCCTATGCAAATGACACCAATTATGAAAAGTTACACTCTTGGTTGGAAACACCCAACTGGCTGAAAGTACAGAGTTGCGTGTCCTGATCTAACCATGTCCTCATGGCAGCCAGGCAGGTGAGCCACAAATAACCCCGGGGAAGGAGGTGGGGGTGATAAAAATCTATCTTCAAACTAAAAGGCAGACGGCAGAGCGCCAGAACATACAGCTCTGGAAATGGCGCGACTGTTGATGTGAAAAGGAAGCCATCACCTTTGCTTCAATTTAAAAGTCATCATGACAGCTTGAGAGATTGTAACATTTAAGTGACACAGCGACAGCTTGATCCAGTCCAACAATCACAATTCACAGACGTGCTTTAAACACAAACCCTGCTTGTCTGGGTGCAAAGCTGCTTCTTGCTTAGGAAAGGCACATAGCAGGAGAGATGTAACATTAGAAATATTCCTCCAGGGTGGCCACTCAGCTGGTTATTCTGCATACACTCTGCTTGTGAGACTGGACTGCAGCTCTCTCCATTCTTGTGGCACAGAAAGGATCTGAGCAAAGACCAATGGATGGAAAGAAAAGGAGAAGAACCGGCATCAATATTGAGTGTTCCATTAATTTCAAGGGGAGCTATGGGCGTACAGCACTTCAGAGAAAGCCCTTAAATATCTTCACTGCCACAATCAAACAAAAACTGAACCATGCCCCTTCCTTTTTTACCTTTAGAACTTGGTCCTCCTGCCAGCCAGGTGGGCTCTGAGGTCTATACAGCAATGCAGGGCAATGTCGAACAGCCCCATCCAACTGCACATGTACCAGCCACATTAAAAAGATAATTAGGTGTTTATTAAAATTTAGAGTACACTTCTAACCTCCTCATAGTTAGGTGCTTCTTCTCTTGGCCATGAAGTTATACCTAATGGTATGCTGGGCCTAATAATGGCTCTTTTTGGGGAGTTTTTTTTTGCCTGCCCAATATCCTGCTCCCACAATTTAGTGCTGTGGAACAATGCCACAGTAACAACCCCAGGCACCATTGTTTTCCTCAGCAGATAGAGACCAACCAGTGCTGGCATTCCTTTCCCCAAGGTGGCTCCGTTTAGGTCCCCACAGCACATCTGTGAGGGCGTGCTCTGAGCCTCTCTGGAGAAGACTTCTCAACATAGTAAGATTTCTGGCCTTTGCAAGTGGGTGCTAATCTGAGCGCCAGTTAAATCAACAACCAAAAAGGAAATACTGGAGAATTTGTCCATGAAAAGAGTGTCAATAAGCCAAATATTTATTTCACCCTTTATAACTAATGCTAAAGCACTACTGTGTTCCTCTTCCTGCTGCCCAAAGGCCTTGTCATCCGCAGGCAACATCACAAGCATGATTTTGTTGTTGTCATTAGTAACATGACTTTTTCAGTGACCTACAAAGGTAAAGCAACACAATACACACTTGCCAATGGTCATCACTCAATGTGTAGTCTAATGCCTTTACAAAACAAGTCTGCTCTCTGTAACCACACTTTTCAATGTTTCAGGTTGTCTCAAAACCAAGTAAATAAATAAAAAGCTAATATACTTTCACCACTGTTGAGCTTCCTAAATACATATTACATGCTTAAGAAACATTAAGACAGTGCTCCTCTTGAACAGAGAAAGCAGGGGCTACAGAACTCACTGCCTTTGGAACATGTGCACTGATTTGCAAGTCCCTTGGATTGCAACGGAAGTCAGAAAATGAAACCTTTGGTAATGGCTCATTTCCAAGCCTTTATGGACAGATCAGTGGCAGCACACAGAATTATTCTTGGAGAGAAAGCAGGGCATCCTTAGCTGTTCTCTGCGCACAAAGGCAGCCAGTGATTGTAAGGCAGCTGGGGACTTGCAGGTCTCAGATGTGCTGGGGGAGACCATGTGCTGCCCCTGCCTGAGCACACCTGAGACTTCAGCTCCTTCAGGGAATGGGAGCTGGTCAAAGGCACCCCCCGATGATATAATATGGCCCCACTTTATTTAGGCAAATCTTACAGGTTGAAAAAGACCTCAGGAGGTTTTTCAGTACAGTCCCCTTCCTTAAGCTAGGACTGATCCTGCCTAAACTGTTCTTGACAGATGTTTGCACAACGTGGGCCAAAGCTGCTTCAGTAATCAAGGACCTACCGTCTCTCAGTGACATCTTTTTCTGGGGTTACCTATCCCTCCTATAGCAATTTTACCCTAATGGCTAATCTAAATCTCTTCAGCTGGATTTTAAGTCCCAGACATTGCACTTTCTAAAATAGATGTGCAGAACCATTTATTCCCCTTTTCTTTGCAGCTGGAGGCAAACAGACCCTGAACAATTAGGAGGCAAGAAAACCCACGGGGAAAAGGTTATTTACATAAACAGTATCACAATATGTGTGTGTTTATATATTTATTAGTTAAAAAAAAATAAAATCACAATCTCTTTTCTTTCCTAATTAAAACACCCAGTTTGCCCTGCTGCACAATTGCTAAGCAGATTTAAAATGGGGACTTCTGTAGCTATTTTATGGCTAATCAAATGAGTAAATATAGTGATCTGCTCCAATTCCCATTCTGATTACACAGTGTAGCTATTTCATTCCCTCAATAAGATCCTTGCACCCAAAACGAATAGTTTAACAAGCTTCAGAGCAGAATGTTAGGCTCAATTTCTCTAAAGGGTAATAGAGTGGGAGTGTCAGTATAATTACCTTTGTTGGGCTCCTCCCTCACTTTACAATACTTTCTATACAGAGCTTTCACTGTCTCTACAGGTCCCCATGTTAAAGCAGCAAAATAATGCAGAGCACATTAAATTCATACTGGTTGTGCAGAGGACTTTTGGAAGACACAAAAAGCTGGAGAAATGCTAGTTATTTCAGCCCAAAAGGGCCCAAGTTTTAATTTAGCTTTAGCAGTAAAAGCACACATGTACATACCTTATCCATCTATAATGTATTGGACTCTTAGACATTTAAGATTAGACAGACTAACACAGTGATCAAATCATAGTATAAATCACTAAAGTAAAATCTACGTTTTCTTCTTTGTATAGAACTTGGGATTAAATTAACAGCACACAATCTATAATGTGAAACATTATCAAACACATTTGGAAACGTGTTGAATTCCCTTCCAGAAAATAGAAGTATTTGATATACTGATTTTTCACTGTAAGAAACAATTTTTTTACATAAGCCAGCAAAACCATAATATTCTGTGCTTGCAGAAGAATTTTCAGCTGAAGGTCTGGAAATCCTTCCTGAAGCCAGACAGCCAGGTGGGATATGTGATTATGACCATTTCTGTTTTACAGATGGGAAACTTAATGCTAGAACACTTCAAAATGTTACTGAAAATACAGGGACATGTCGGGGAGAGGAAAGGGAAAACATCAGATCTCATTTGGTTCCAAAGCACTGTGGCTGTATCAGACCTCTTCCAAATTCAGTCATCTTATATATCCCCTATCACTTTGTATTTGCAAGCATCAAAGTGACTATGGAGTCTGTCTTTGAAAACTATCATATAAAAACCTTGGCCGAGAAGTCAAAAACTGGTTAAATTGTTCAATCCTGCAACAACTGAAAAAACAGGGCACTAGGGAAGTTACTCTGAAAAGAAAGTCCCACAGCTGAATCACAAGCTTCACTTCTAATGAATAAAATCCATTACTTCAGAGTAAGTCAACAGCAAATAACAAAGAAACTAAGACAGGTCCAGGAGCCGCTTCCAATTTTTGGCATTGAAACTCACCAGTTTGCAATGAGACAGAAATACCTGATCAGAAACAAATGGATACTGCACTGTACTGCACTCCTTTGCCATGGGATGCTTTGCATTCCAGAGATTTATATGAGTTCATAAGGCAATTGGATGATCCGATGGGGGAACTATCCCTGACTATTATGGAAGAAATAATTTCTATCAAGCCAATCTCTGTGAACACCAAATTCTTAGACAAAGGGAAGTATTGTGGGGGAGTATTTATATGAGTTTGCAGTACTCTTGTCTTCTTCCTTTGGTATTTACTGGGAAGAACACTGAGGTGGAGTGACCATCTGATGAAAGATGGACAATCTTAGCTTCTTAATTTCAGGCCTGTCTTCACCAACACCGGCTAGAAAGATACTGAAAAGGCAAGGCTTACATTCCAGTTCCTGATCCAAGCGGGTTTTTGCTGTTTTGTGGGGTTGCGTTTTTTGGGGTTTTTTTGGTTGTTTTGTTGCTGTTGGGTTGTGGGGTTTTTTTTGTTTGTTTCTTCATGTTGTTTTGGGGATTTTTCCTAGAAACCAGGCTTATTCTACTTCTGCCTATAAAAAAACCCAAACAATAGTAGACCAACACTATAATGATAGGAGCTGGGACAAAAGGTACTTGATCGAGTACAAGATGTGATTTTCCTCCAAGCTTAACTGCAAGACTACAAGGTCCTACAGCATTAAAAAATCATTTATCAGTCTAGAAAGGAGGATACCAATGCTTTCATCAAACAAGCCAAGCTAGACCTGGCTTTACAACAGCCAGCATTTAAGATACTCAAGAAAATATGGCAGATAAATAAGATATTAAAAAATTCCCTGGGGATAGTCTTTCAACAAAGTGAAACTGCTGCTTCTTCTGAGCGCGAGAAGACCTATTACTGGAAGACCAGCCAACAGCACGTGATGGAGCTAGTGCTAGATACACTGGCACAGTGTGTATCCAAGGGAGATGGCAATCTGAACAAGAAGTCTTACTGCTTCCCATATACCATACTGCATTTATCTGCAGCAAAAGTTCTTAGCTGTTATTGGGCACAATGTCCCACTTGGAAAGCCAATTCAAGCATTTCTGCAGAACAAGAAGATCTCCTTCACATTTCCTTGAGTCATGAGCTTACAGCTCCTCAGAGGTGCATTAGCTGATTGAGAGATCTGATCTGGATGTATATGGCATTTTTAGCTGTTCAAGCAAAAAAAACAACTTGAAAATGGCAAACAGTACCTTGGCAAGTAATTTGAAGACAAGCAGACACCTGCTTTGGTGTTGGCTGTGCTAGCTTAGCCACACGAAAAAGTGAAACAGCTGAACACATTTGTAGTGTTCAACATAAGCCTTGAAGAGAGACCATTTATCTCAATCCACCCAGGCTGCAGCCACAGAGGAGTGGAAGAAAGCTCCAGAGGTCCAGTAGCAAATACTAAAGGTCATAAATAGCACAACATGACCTACACATCCTCACTACACCAGGTACTGAACACTCATCCAAACACCTTACATTGTGCAGGCGAGCAAAGAAATGGGTATATATCTATTCAACAGAAGTGGTGCAGCCCAGAGAAACCAGATGCATCAGCCAAGATTACAAAACAGCAGGCGAGAGGTCTGGGAGTCTCAGGGACACATTTACAACACAGGTGTGAGAACTCACCTCAGGTTCAGGGTGGGACTACATTAAAAGAAAGACCAAATTAGTAATAGATGCTTCAGACTGAGTATTTATTTCCTTGCCCCTCTTTCAATATAGCCTTACTATCTTTAGTCAGCTTAGAGGCACAATTAGAAAAGCTAATGCCAAATAGTCAAACCTGACCTTTCTCAGGGCCAAAGCCACAAATTCCTACCTGGCAAAGCTCTGATGGATGTATCTGAGAGTCCCATAGAGTGCAGCAAGGAAAGCCCCTTCAGGGTTCAAGCTGTTGTTTTACAACAAGAGACATTTTTAGCCTATAATTTAATCTCTTCCATCTTTCCAAGTTGCTTGAAATTAAAATAAACATGGACCAGGGCCTAGGATTTTATCTGTCACACGTTGCTATCATTAAACACACTCAAAACAAGTGGGTTTAGTTCAAATAAAACTGTCTCTTCCCTTTCCCTTTCTCAGCTCAACAAACATAAAATAGGAAACCGCACTCGAATACATTCAAAAGCAATACACGTTACACCATGAGTAGATGATCCATCTGGCAGGCTGACACAGTAATAAGTTTGCTTAATTGTCAGGTCAGGCATATTACAGACCCAGTCTGTCAGTCCTTTTATTACAGCTTTGTACTGGGGAATTTCAACTGCTTTGTACTCTATATGTGAAGATGTGGTATGCATCAACATGGTAGTAGCACACATGCACGGAAACATATATGAAGTGTCACTGAGAACAAGGAGATTAAATCAATCAAGAAAATGCTCAAGTCAAACAGCTCTTAGCAGCTGTATACATTTCAGTCTGGAATAATCACCCAAAGAAAGCAATGAGATACTTATATTTAATTTATCTGAAACTGGACTGGTGAAACCACTTGATTATAGGGGATAATCCAGCACTGGCCCATAAACTAAGGATCCAGAGATCCTATGATGTTTCTTCCATTTATACTTTCTAAGTGATCAACCCATCATTTAATTTTTGGCTCCACACAGTTCCTATCATGCAGACAGTCTCCTGAGATTGTCTGTATATTCTCCTGAGAAATCACTGAGTACACTCAGCAAATGATCGAATTCATCAAATGGTTGTTTTGCATTTAAAAAGCCCACAAAACAAAACAAACAAGAAAAAAACAAACAAACCCAACCCCTTTTTCCTCCTTTGCTTTTGCACCTTACCTCATCTCCTTCTCTTCATTAATGAGCTCAATACTGAAATGATTTTATTTACAGGAAGAATTTAAGGTCTTCTAAAATACAACTTGTAGGAAAGATGCCAAATATAAATTGTATTCTCTAGATCTGCATGCATTTGTTATTTTACACGAGCATGCACACATATGTTCAATATAGAAACAGCAGGTGTTCCCTAAAGTGTCATTGCCATTAGTTAGAAATGACCACATTACTCAACAGTGTCAAAGCCAAGTCTTGTCAAAGGCAAGTCTTGCAAAAAAGCTAAAAAGCCTGATGATTTCCAGTATTATACAGCTCTGCTTTGAGGTGCTGGCTCTTGCAGGTAACTCTAAAGCCTAACAGTGATCCACATTTACCCTAAAGAAGCATTTAATGATTGCATCCTCTGCACAGTATCTCCACAGCTGCAAAGCGCAGAGTGCTCTTGAGCACACTAGCAGTTCTTTGTCACTGGGGCCTCATGAAACACTGTGACCTTCACAGCCACCCTGTTCAACAGCCAAATCCCCAATCTTTGCACTTTGGACATTAGCCTCTGATGTCGACTCCCGTCAAAATGTTTCCAGAAAAAGATGAAACAGAGTTCGATACAGTATTTGTACTATCTCCCACCGGAACCACACAGCGCTCAAAAAAACCCAGCTGAATAACAGGGGTTTATCCATCACTTTTTAAGACTAAAAAACCAGTCTTAACTGCACAGATCTCTCATGTAATGCACAGTTGGTCTTTCTGCAGATCAGCACAGTAATCAAGCCCAACACCTTATCTTTCCTCTTGATAATCACAGCTTGAAACTGCATGTGCATCCTTGGCTTTCTGCCGGATGGAAACAGAACTGTACCTCCCATCTTCCTTGAACTCTCCTTGCATCATGAGTTAATGGTTTTCAAAGAGGGAATCAAAATTGCCTGAGCCCCCAGGACAACTGGAACGATTGCTGGTATGAAAGCTTGTGATTCTTCATGGCTTCTTGGGACAGCAACAGGCTCTCATCAGCTTCTTACCAATCACTCAAGTTTCTCATCAACCCAGAGATAAACAGCAGTACAGTACAGTATGACAAGATTCAGAAGTCTCTGACCTGGGTTATGCTAATAACCAGGTGAAATTATTGCAACAATTTTATCTGTGTCTACACATAATGACATAAAAACTGTACAACCTGCCCTTCTGCTCGCTATACTTACGCACATGGAAATACTTCTTTTGAGGCAAAGGATTCATTGTAAGGCTTAGAATATTTCGCTTGGGCAGGGAGGAATCAGTCTCAGGTGGCATACATTGGCAGAAATAATTACAATAATGGCACCAAAATTTCATTTTTCTGGCCAGGTCCATTTTTTATTTGTTTTTTCTTTTTGCTTGATTGTTTGTTTTTTAATCTGTAACAGAAGACAGTAATACTAATTGGACTGATGCATTATTGATTTCACAGAGAAACAGCAGTTCATTAGAGTGCTCACTTTCAGCTGTGAAGCAACATGTTACGTTTCTCTTGCTGTAATATTTTTTCCATTTCATCCTCTTTTACTTACTCATAGAAGTTTCCTATTCATTATTGAAACACCATATGGCGATAATACATGCTAACAGAGGCACAGTGACACAGTCCACAAGCCTGCTATTGAGCAAAAGTTGACAACATAAGGCTGAGAGAATTGCAAGTGCTTCCAAGCCACAATATGTACGTCACCTAATTGTATTTCACTGTGATGCAAAGTAAGTCTGAGGAAAGGAAGGAACTTCCTCACAATGAAACTGTAACAGCCTGGAGTAATTTACAGTTATTTGAAGAGCTGTAGCAAGGATCTATCAATTCATGGCTTTCAGATACGGGCTGGGTGTGGGTTGGGGTTTTTTTTAGCCTAGGCAGCTTTAACATACAGAAAGAAACAACGCATCTCAGCATCAGAGTCATCTCTCAAAAGATTCCAGACAGGAAAGAAAAAGGCAATCAATTTAATCTTACTTTAATGGTTAGCAGTTTTGAACTAGGAACATCTTGCAACAATCCCAAGATATGCTCAGGCTATAAATGTATCACGTTTACTTATGCAGTGGTAGCAGGTTGTAGTGCAGAAACTGCATGGCCAGCTCTCATTTTTCTGTAGGGCACTAGATTCTTCCAGGCAACACTACCTGAAATGGGGCTGGGAACAGATCTGCTCTGCCTTTGGGCTGTCCACAAAGGCCTCTAGGTAGGGGTCCCCTCTTCCTGGTAGGACAGATCCCTGTAAAAACTGACCATGAAACACAGGACACACCAGTGAATGACAACACCATCCCAGAACATCACCAATGTGTTTCCAAAGCCCTGTTTTAGAGCAAGCTGCACAGTTTCTCTGTGTCTCAGCTCTCCATCCGCAAAACAAAAGAATAAAGCTTCTCCTTCCTCAGGGTGTTACAAGGATAAACACATGAAAAACTACAAGTGTTCAACCAAACAGTCATCAAGTAAGTAACAACGAGAAATTTTTAAATGATGGGGCTTCCTAGCATGTTTTAGCCTTCACCTTTCAAATGTATTTAGAAACCGCAACTAAAAAAGTTAGTTGCCCTCCTCTTTTAAAGAGCACAACCCAACAGCAGCTCATGTCAGCAGGATCTATGCCTGCACTTCAAGGGTCTCTGGATAGATTAGAGGCAATTCAAAAGCATATCAAGGCAATGCTCTCCTTGCTGTGACTGTAATGCACAAAGTCATCATTCCCACTTTGATGGAAAGGCTTGAGGAAGATGTCCAGCACAGGTCACAGTGGGAACAAAGTGCCAAGTGATGCATTGCCATGCAGGTGTTTCTCTAAGTTGCTGTGCTGTTCCCTTGGCTCTGAGTTATTTCCTTTCTCTAACAGGGAGGGAAACACAGCTGGTTCCTAGCACGTACAGAAGAAAAATGCTCAACACAAAAGGAACAGAAAGCATAAAGAGCAGAGTAAAGGAAGCCTGATTTCCTATGGACTTGCATCTTGAGCAGACTCTGACCCTTCCTGTTTTCTGCCATTACCTCTCCTGACCACCTCTCCTGCTTCCCTTCTCTCCTTGTATTAGCCTTGGCATTTGTCTGTGTATGTCAGCCAAACAACCCATGTTTCAGGTCAGAGATCCTGGTTACAGCACAGTTTGGAAGAGCAAAAGTTCAGGTTGCCTGCAAGACACACAGCAGGCTTGCAGCTTGCTGTGCACATGTGCAGATGAACCAGCTCACAGGCCATGGCGTGAACAGCCAGCACCATGCTGCAGCTCCCTGAGAGACATGGGTCTGGGTCCCTCCTCCACAGTCACTGAGTTTTGCACACATATACCCCTCTCCCAGAACCACTTAAAAGCAGCCACTGAAAAACCATATGTGGGGAGCAGCCAACTGCTGGGCACCAGTGGGAGCTGGGTGAGAAGAATGAATCAACTAAACCCTCATTTCAAAATGCACCAGCTATTTCCTTGGTGAGCACTGTGCAGGGGAGTGGCTGCCAGAGGACTAAGTTCAATTTCCAGCCACATGCACATGGTAAAACAACTTCCCAGTTCCAGAATGCTGAGTAGATCAGAGCAATGATACAGGTCCAGGACACCACAACTTTCTGGGCCTGAGGGTTTGAATCCTCCAGGGTTTAATGTCAAGGCATCAAGAAGTCTGCTGGCTGTAAATCACCAAACTGTGGCTGAGTATCAAGCAACACCTTCCCACGGAAAAAAAGAAGGTTTTTTTATTTCCTCTTCTTGGATCACATACTCCAAGATAGAAGTGGATGCAGCTCCCCACACCTGAGACCTCTCCAAATCCTTTTGACAGTGGATGTTCTCATGTACATTCTGCTCATCCATTCACATATGCTACTGGAGGAGGACAAATCCATGACAGGGTTCTCATGTTCTGGCCTCAGCTTTCCTGGTGACCCATGCACACCTCAAGTCACCTAATCTCCCAGTGTCTCAGTTCTTTTCTCGCCCATGAAATAGCAAGCATACTTCACAGGGCTGCTGTCATGGTGGTAAAGCTAATGCTGCTGAAGCACTCAGATGCATCGACCCGTGCAAGGATGCAAGTAGAGCTTGCATCTCAGTGAAACACAGGTCTCTGCCCTAGAGGTGGCTGCTCTTTGCTGGCTGGACACATGGAGAGTTTGTGGAGTGCGCTGGGTCCCTTTGAGATGAGTGCCAAACCACAGACAGTGCCAAAACATGAGGATGGGGAAATGATGACAGGCTTCCTGAAATAATGGTATACAGCAGTTTGGTCCCATTGCAGGGAAAAAGATGGAAAACAAAACATAACACTAGGTAGAACCTTGAACAGCTTTAGTGAGAAAGAGCCCTACTCTCAACCAGTCACAACAAAATAATTACAAGCGTAGAATGAAAAAAAGACCAAATTGTGAGGTACTATTTGCTTTTTATCACTGTTCCCAAAGTAAATGTTTATCTTTATCCACACACAAATTTGAGATGCCTGCAGAGATTTTAAAGTTCAATATATCCTACACTAGTCATCATCTCAAACTGTAGCCAAGCACGTAGGCAGAAAAGCCAAATGAATTAAAAAATGAGAAAGGGGAATGGGGAAAAGTAAACCTTACTGAGATTTCTGTGAACTTGATTATATATCAGAAAAAAGAGACAGCAGGAGTAATGCTGCTTTATTTTCACTCTGATGATAATACAAGAGGAAGAAATAATACCCTTCAAAGGTCACTCTTATCCTGTTCATCTGTGACAGGCTGATAATCAGGGATCTCAGAAAACTTTCTCTAAAAACCTTCATGGACACGCTCTTATCAAAAGGATTAACATTTAATACATACCAGCAGATGCAATCAATTCAAGCATCTGCTAATCAGAGCAGTGTCAGTTTGCCACACATACCAGCTGGGGCTGATGAGCGCAAGGAAGTTTCCCCTTCTTGTAGAGAAATTCGAACATACATGAAATTATATGTTGGCTATGCCTCCCAATTCACACGTAAGTGGCTGAACATCTCTGCCCTGTGCAAGCTCCTCAGACAGCAGGCGTGCTAGGGATGGCATGCCAGATGTGTGCTGCTTGCAGCCAGCATGCCCACAGTGGCACTCCTAGAAAGCTTAAACCTTGTGACCATCTTAAACACCACACCTGCAGGATGGGAATGTCACTCTGCCTTTGGAGAGGGGAACCGCAGGAGGAAGAGTTTCCTGGACATTGAGGCTTTGCTTCTCAAGTGCTGGGAGTAACCCACTGAAATTGCTCCAGATGGGATGCTTCCTTTCCTACTTTAAGTAATCAACCCGGATTTTCTGAACAGCACAACGCCAGCGTACTGCAGCCAAAAGCGGGAGCGCAGCTCTCAGAAGTAACCCCAGCTTTAAAACAGCCCATGCAATTCCTGATATCTGTGACTACGGCAAAACTGTCACAGCCTGCTGAGAACAGCCTTCACCACCAGTCTTGTGGTAAGCCTGCATGAGCCCTCCCGTGTGTTGGAGCTCATCAGCTTGAGCATACCTCTGAGACACTGTTGACTCTCTGTGTCCACATAAGCCATCCAAGTCAGTAAGGATATGGTGGCAACTCACAGCCTTCATGAAAAGCACTGTGTAGGGCATGTAGCTCTGGAGTAGCAAGAAGGTCCTACTAAAAGGTCATCACCACTTTATGATGGATGGGGGATGTTTTCTGGTTTCAGCAGATAGGCTTACTCCCAGTGAGCCTTTCTGCCCCACAACCAAAGAAATTAAAAAGTCCACAAAACCCAAAATGCTAAGGCATCAAGGGAACAAATACAAAGAGTCCCTTGCCATTGGGAAAGTGCTGTGTGGCTAGCACACTGTGCTGCTGGACCCAGAAGCCTCTTTGGCAAAGCTGCACAGATGTCCATAGATTAAATGTGCTCAGACCATCAGAAAGAGCCCTGGGCATTTTTATTTACTTCAAATATCATCTCTGAAGACAGCAGAAGCTAAGCTATCAATTTCAGCCCAAATTTCATTAAAAAAGACTCAGCATCATTCCGAACACCTGAAACAGCCAAATTCCACTGAGTCCCATAATTGAGGAGCCACAAACTCTTAAACACTACAGGAGTGGGGAGTTAATTCAGAAGCCACTGATCTTAATCTGCTTGTACCCCTAAACATTCTTTCTCAAAAGAAAGAAAAACATTCCCGACAAAGAAAGAGGATGCTAGCAAATACTCCACGGATTGCGCTTGAAAAATCCTTTTGGTGCATACCAACCTAAGAAACAAGGCTCAGGAATAAAAAGAACAAGGAAACCAGACTCTGAGCCTGGACTAGCAAATTGCATGGACTGTTTTGAACACAGATTTAGCAGTCTGCTTTTTGCAGAGCCCATATGTCAGTTCCACAGCCCAGACCAAAAGCAATCATAAAGCTCTTTTTCAATGCTAGAGGAATGCACCGCTCTTTGCTGAGCAGGAGGCCTTATTCATGGTTGGAGATACAGCTATGCGTAAACAAAGATAAAACACCTGAACTCTTAGCCATGCATTCATTCCTGGTGCACCTATAAGTGGGGCACTATAATTAGAAATGCACATGGAAGAGCACTCCTAGAAGTCTTCAGCACTCAACATTTTGCCTTGTTTCTTGTTTGCCATCCCACAGCTGAAACTGTTCAAACCTGTCCCATCACTCTGCAAGAAAATTTGTCCATTGCCTTTTCACTGCTTTTGTTATCCCCAACTGGTTGTCAAAAGAAGTGATGGAATAACAACTAACACTGTCAAACATCTAAATCCTTTTTAAATTCCAGTAATTAGAAGACTTTTTTTTCCCAGTATGTTTGGAATTTAATGAAAATTTATCACTTCTTAAAATTTAATTTTCTTCACTCCTTTATTGTTCTGCAGCTCACATTGAGAATGAGCTTCTTTTCCTTGAAAATATGACTGACTTAGGCTGAGAGTGTTGCATAGTAGCAGATGTCTAGTACTGGGGGTAATGATACAGAGGCAGGGACATAGGTGTGAATCCCTAGATACTTGACCTAACTTTGCCTTCATTTGCCCCACCTGTTATAAAAGATATAATTTATTTTTCTTTTTCATTATTTGTACAACCACATTACCTAAAGGCCTTCAATCCAGACCAAGATTCCAAGTTCCTAGATGCCATACATGGGTAGTAAGCGGCAAATCACACTGAAGAGGTTGCCAAGCTACAAGGACAGAAGAGATTTTGGGAGGAAGCAGGGTAGAAATACTACATTCAAGGTCATTTAGCACAGTGGTGGTAGCTGGGAATGAAAGAGGTCTCCAGCATGCCAGCCCAGTCTCCTCTGCGTCAAGGTGCCTCTGAGAGTTGTACCCAAGCAGATTTGATCATGGCCATCAAATCATGGGCTTTTTGCTTCTTTAGTACTCCATAAATTTGGGCCACCCACCATTTGCTTTTTAAAAAAGACCAATTACCCTTGGACCAGGTATGTCTTGTACATTTCCCACAAAGTCCTGGTACACCTGGTACACCTCCCACAGAGTCCTGTTTTACCAAAACAATCTGCAGGGAAAAAAAAAATCCCTGAGTTTTCATATGCTGCTATTTCCAGTATTTCATTTTCACAGCCTCTGCTGGAAGCCCCCTCTCCAGAGCCACAAAGTTTTCTTGTTTTTCAAAAAAGTGCAAACATTTATCTTATGGCCTGAAATTTTGCTCTTTTTTTAATATTTTTTTTTTCTTTTCTGCTTAAGGCCTTGCTGCATTCATCTCTTAAGCAAGGAGTTAAGCAGAATGGGTACAAATTTAGGAAAATACCCTTTAACAGAGGAGCCAGATGACCACAGCATTCACCAGCTCCCTAGTCGGAGTTCACCCTGCTCCCACCCCTGGAAATTATGCACCTAAATGCCTCGCCTATACAACCTCCTTTTATTAGTGAAAGGCATAGTGGGTTCCCTGCCTCTGAACTTTCCAATGAGCTCAAGATCAGGTGATGTCTGGTACTTTCTAAAACTCCAGCTACTGCTGAATTCCTTTAATTCAGTCTCTCCTACATCACCTCACATGACAGAAAGCATCCTTAGATGCTGTTGTGTTGCAGTAAAAGATGATTAAGTTTTGTAATTTTCTGCTCTTCTTGATCGGTGCAATTTTGAAAGAAAAACACCTAGCATTTTAATCATTTGTGACTTCTTCTGTGATTTAGTCAAAGAGACTTTCACTTGCAAGTCATGGGCTCTGCCCAGGGCTGAGGTGATGGTGATCGAAAGCTGCTTCTGACCCACATGTTGCTCGTAGTGAATATGAAGTAAACTACCACTGCCTAGAAAATATTTGCTCAGGGGACTCTCAGCAACTGTCCCAGGACAGAGGCAAGAACTAATCAGTAATGAAGCCAGAGAGAATCTTTCACTTTGAGGTTCAGCAACATTGGGGTTGACTCACATTGAGGTACCACACTCCCAGAAGGACCTTCTCCCATCAAACCTGCCACTGTGATAAGGATTTGCTCTGATCCGTAAAGGATCTATGCTGCAAAAATGCTTTTCAAACTCATCACTTCAGAGGAGAGGGAAACAGCTCTGCAGGACATCTTCCTACCACCTCTGCCCAGGAAATGGGAAGCAGCCAGCAGGACCTTGATGCTATCTCTACCTTCATTTTCCAGCTCAGCTGACTTGAATTAGGCAGAACCACTGAGTACAAGGAGGGTGCTGCTGACCACAGGTGTCAAAACTCTCTCCCTGCCCTTTATCAATGGTGGTCATTTTTACCTCATTACAATGTCCTTGCCACCTGCCTGGCACATAAAAAAATATTACCAGAGTGATGCCCAGGTTAGCCATGCATGGATGGTGTAGAGATTCATACTCATGCATGTCCTCAACAGCAGGTCTGCTGGCCAAGGGGAATTGTCTGGGGTTGACACTGGCACACGCCTTCTGAGAAGTATTATTTTCAAACCTTCTGCAGAGGGTATAAATCTCTCTGCTTCAGAGGCACCTCCTGCATTGCAATCCTGAACTCTTACCAAGGATCAAAAGAGCTTCCTTCTCTGTAAATTTATGCCCGTGGGTAGGGTATGTTAAATAAACTGCTTGTCATTATCCTGCTATCACTCCTACTCCAGTGAAAGAGGACTATGTTACAGTTTAGTTTATGTTGCTCTAAAACTATCTTGAAGATAATATACAGAAAAGAAACCTAACAATAAAATTTTTCTTAGTGCAGAACAGGAGTACCCCCAAGGGCAAGGTATACCTATAAAATTATTATAATGCTTTAACCGCAAAAGCACAACTGGAAATGTCTTCTCTGAAAACAAGTCGTAACTCTGTTTTCCTATCTGCAGTCATTAACCTGATAAATTTGGGAAGGTCATCTAAGGTATAATCCAATAAATGTGCTGATGTTCTGAATCAGTACCTCACAATTTGCAGCCTAATCTATTATCCTACTATAAGACCATCAAATGACTCACCAGTTTTAATACTTAGTACATATCAAACAAAGGAAAATACCAAAGCTTCACATTCTAGTTCCACCTTTCAAGGACTTGAGGGGTCTTTAATTACAGCAGATGATACATTCAACTCCGGCATTTTCTTTCTCTAACAGCTATACTTAGAAGTTGCTGTAGCTGTACTTTTCACAGGACATCATTACATTAACCCGTAAATCCTGAAAAGCCTGATAAACTGAACAAAGTAGGGGTTTTAGTAGAAAATCTTGGAGATGAAATTCAGCTTCTTAGGCCCACTGGATCACACACAGTGATCTGTAATGCACCAAGGAGCAGCAGCATCACTCCTGGGTAGGACGACGAGTCTTCCGTGCCCCCACCTGAACTGTGGGCAAGAAGACATGGGAACAAGCATGTGCACCAAGCAGCACACATCATCTTGAAGGCTGATGAACTTAAGAAGTCAGATCAAGTCCAAAACCACAAGGTCTACACCTTCCAATCCTCCAGAAAATGACGCACGCCTGCAGAACTTTCTATTTGAACACTGTGATTTTTATTTTTTTTTCTAATGTTATAGGTCCAAAATAAAAGCGAAAAACCAACCTATTCACAGAATATCTGATCCCAAAGGAAGAAGCATCAGGAGACAGTCAGCAGTCCTGTCCTCAAACTGCAAACTCAGCAAAGTGGCTACAGAAGGTTACAGAAGTTATACGCTGGAGCTGACCTCCGGCATTGCCAAAGAAAACGGAAGTACAAATCTCTTCCAGTGTTTTGACACTGTAAAGCCTTTCTCAGTAACAGTATGCATTCTTAAGTGTCTGGCCCATGCGTAAACAAAATGAACATGGGTTATTTGACATTGTGCCTGAGTGCTATCACTGTTACAACTGTCTCATTTATCGCAACAACAAAAACTCACTGGGAAAAGGACTAAATTGTATCTGGTTTACGTTGTTGCTCTTTTTGACTGGCTGACCCAAATCAGACTGTTCTTCAAGAATGAGTCTGTAAGTTTAGGCAAGAACTGCGCACGTGCTGCTGCGATAAAAGAAATGTTTATCAGAAGGTCCCTGCAGAAACCACACAGGCCACCATGCCAGAACCTCTGTGGGCAGATGGATGCTTTCAGAAGTGCACAAATATGATTTAACTCTGCTTTAGCTAAGCTTGCAGGCTTACACAGAGCAAATATAAACAAACGAAAAGCTACTTCAGTTCTGCTTCAAAGATACTGGTTTTCAATTACTTAAAAGAAATGCAACAATGAAAAGAATCAAAAAACCCACTAACTGAAGATAAGGCCTGTTTGGGTAATGGGTGTGACCACACCACTCAACTACCCCCTTGGTACTTTTGATTTCTGAGGTTTTATTCAGGGCTGACATTGATAAGACAAACACAACATACATATAGCTGCACACATACCTACAGACCCATATACAAGTAAGAAATGAGACCAGTCCTGAGATTACAAAGCAAAGACAGGGTACAACTGGGCACAAGTACATCTGGAATGATTTTACAAGACCTCAAGAATTGCCCTTTTTAAAGTGCCACTGGGGTGTCATGCTTCCTCTGATAAATAGATAACGTCTCACCAGAACTTAAATAGTTCCACTTAAGCACCACCTAGATGAGTGACAAAAACTAGCTGAGCTGCTGTCACCCCTGCAGTCCTTGTCTAGACACAGCAGAGTAAGTGCGAATTCCAGTCTGCCTTGCTGGGCTACAGCCACCCTAACAGCTGAGCTATGATCCAAGCCACTTCATCGCCACTGATTAGATGACAAAAACAAAAGAAAACAACTTGAGACATGGATATCTGTGTCTTTCTGGCGCTGTGACACATAAAAAGTTAACAAAACAGAAAACAAGGGAAAAAAAGCCTAACAGTACTTGTGAACTGAGCAGGTTTTAATTCACAAGCTATTGTTCATGGAAAGTCAAGGCAAATGAAATACCATTTTTTGCAAGTATTTTCCTAACAATCTCCATGGCAATCTAGCAATCAGGATCAGAGGCCCTTTGCTCAGAGGTATGGCAGCTTTTGAGCCAGTGCCCCCTTCAGAGTGACTACGCCCTTTTCTCCATTGACAGCCACATCTGGATGCTATCATGAGGAACTGGCATGCCTGCTTGCAACAAATACCAAGCGGTTAACAAATCGACTCCAGCAGTCAACGCTGGCCACTTTCCCACTCTCTGTTTATGCAATGTGCCACTAACCTGTTGAGTCCGAGGTTTGTAAGGAGAGCTGCTCTCTAGGTCAGCCAGGATGCTCGTTAGAGAGTCGATTTCTGCATCTAAACTGGACCGTCTCTCCTCAAGTGTCTTGCCGCCAGGATTCACCTGAAAGAAGAAAGAAGAGTTCCAGTTATTTAAACCACCTGGCCTGCCGCTTGGTTTCGTATTGTCCTAATAGAGCTTCTACCATGCCCAGCAATAAATAACTCTTGGGTTGCAAGGAGAAACATACTGAAATGCTGTAGCTGTCCCCCAGAACCCACAGCTAGCCTCAATCTAACAAGGACTTAGGCTACTTTGGGTTTTTTGATTTAACGTGATTCCCACAGCAGTCCTATTGTGTTAAATTGACTTGGAGGATTATGCAACTCAGTGGGCAATCTGCTGCCAAGGTGAAGAGGCAGAGGGGTTGCCACTCCCACAGATGGAGAAGATGTATTTTAGAAAGATGCCTGGCTGGGCAGCCAAAGTTGGGGACAGGCTTCAAGCACCTGGATTCTGAGAGCATCTCTTCCGCCATGACCCCATCCCAGGCAAAGCAAAAACAGCAGAGCTGCAAGTTACAGTGGCCAGCAACTGGCCAACTGCACCTATTATTATTTCATATCAATTTGTGATAGCTGTACCTGTATGATTCAAAACTTCTCCACAATTTTCATCTTAAAAATGAGCTCCTCCAAGGAGGAGTGAAAAAGTTTGATTCATTTCTAGCAGATTCAATGTGAAGGGCATGATTTGTGATAAGCAATCACAAAGTAATATAAATAAGGTCCTTGTGAAAAAGGCTATTAGACAGGAAAGCCCATGCGCAGAACAAGTACGAACATACAGCCAGGACCCTTTCTGATTCAAAACATCTTGTTTCTCTCTGTTTTCAAAACAGCACCGCCCCACTTGTGCTCAAGATAGGGATGCTCTCTTGGAAGGGAAAACCAAAGTTCTTGAGACAAACAAAATACTACACACTGAAAGTCTTTTCTAATCCTGAGTAATTTTTCTTCTGTCCTTCCATTTCTAACTTATCTGCAAATCCCCCAGACAGAGTCTCTCTAGTGAACATGCAACCACAGAGTTTAGTGCAGAAGATCTCATTCACAGCTTGACTACTACAATAATAAAACCACTAAAGAATTACCTAACAACTCACCTAACTTCAGCTGGAAAGCCTGTTCAGACCATAATAGCACCTCCACACAGACAATCTAGCTCTGTTTGCCTTCACTCTCACCAAGTAACTTCAATTTTCCGAGCCAAAAATTTGCCTTTGTCTCACTAGCTCACACATAGTTTTTATTTAAATTTCATTTCAGAAGCATTCGATCATTGCCTGTTTTACAGAACTCCCCAGTCATCAATCCAACACATAAATGGCAAGCTGGTCAAAGAGAGACAGACTATGCAAAGCAGGCAGCCAAGCTTATACGTGCTGAGGCATTCATTAGTTCCTAATGATTATTAAATCTTATTGGATTACAATAAATTTGGCTTGTCTAACAAGAAAGTGGAAACTCCAATGTGCTTTATGCAAGAACACGTCACTTAAAAGGCTGAGGGTCAGGTTAGAAACTACTTACAAACTCAACTCTTCTTGGCTATTTTTATTATAGAGCCAAAGTTTTTCCATCCAAGTTGTTGCTCAGAAAAAGAAATACTTTTCACAGGAATCACCCCAGACCATTATTTCTGGCTAGCTGCAGTCACCTGGATTTTTTAATCTGCAAAATTACGATTTCCTTTCCACTATTAGTGCAGTTCATGGCTCTTGCTTGGTTCTTCTTCACCTTCCAGTTGCTGGCCTATAATTACACAGCAGCCACAGGCTTCCAAGACACAAAACCTAAGATTGCTCCACTTCAGATAATTTTTAAGACAAGCAGCCAAAAGCCAGCCTGGAAAGGGGCAGGAGATGCAAAGGGCACTGAAGGCCTCAGCATTTGAGGTGATACACCAAGTCAATGGCAGGCCCACAAATTAGAAACTAGAGTCCACACATGGCCTGTTTGGTATTCTGATCCTGGAGAGGAGGGATAGTGGCAGATGAGAAGATCAGACAATTTCATTTCTGCCTCTTAGCATTTCTGAGCCATATTATTCCCTGATTCTCATTCCCAGAACAATTACGCAATAGCTGACTAGCAAATGCTGCAGAGCAAGCTGTAAGACTGTAAAAGTTAAATGTCCTTTGGAAACCTGGAAAAATAAAATAAAATAGCACGGAAACATCTCTATTGCTTCTGCATTCTGTAAAAGATTTAGTTATTCAATTAAAACATAATCAACCTAGATTAAGAGCCCAGTTCTACAAATGCTGGAGCACAATGCAGTAGGACAGTCCAATGAATAACACTACTAATGCGTGTAAGGGCTTTTTTGACTGGACTTTAAGTACATTGAATAAAAGGTAATCCTCACAAAGACAGGCTTCTGCTTGCTCTCTCTTCCTTATCTCCACAAACCTTTAATTTTTCTCCCCACAGTGCTCCAGATCCAACCAAGGGATTTGCTGAACGCAGAAAACAAGAGAAAAATTTGCAACGCTAACTTTAGCAACAGAGGGTTAAGCTACTTCTCATGCTCTTCATCATGATGTTGCTATAAAAGTTTTATGATATTGCTCTGGAACAAACCCCAAGCACCAGGTCCCAAGGCACAACAGGTTTGCACAGGCATGGCCCTGCTCCGAGGAACCCAGACTGGTTAAGCCCATGACCTCACAGATACAAACATCGGAACCAGAAAGAACTCTGAATTCTATTTCTGCCTGGATTTATGGCATTGTTGCAGACCTGTTGGTTGTGCTACCTCCCTTTCAGCGAGCAGAGTATGGAAAAACCGGTTTTAAAAGAAAAAGGATGCTATCCTTGGCCTGGCCAACGTGAGTTTGACAAAAAAGCAAGCATAAGCCAACCCAGTCCAACAAATTACGCATGCCAGAGACTATCCACTCATGTGAACTTCTGCAACGCCTACACTCCTATCCCTTGGCTCAGTCTCTGCTGTGAGGCAAAAGAGAGAAAAACAGCAGAGAGTTTCACTGCTTGGCTTGTTTGCCCACTCCTGAATTCCTGGTGTGCAGTCAGAGCAGCTGTGATGGTAACCCACTCCTGTGCCCTGTCAACCCACTCTGTTCTAATGAAAACTGGCTTTAATTTTGCTAATCTTGCCACCCAACACCAGTCAGTGCCACAGGTCCCCCCACAAAACCCCAAGGGGCGTCATTACAGAACATGCAGTGTAGACGGCAATACATGGCCTCAAAGTTTGCTTCACTGGGCTAGGGAAGGACATAAGATTACTCACCAAGCTAGAAGACATGAAAAGCACAATAATTTCCCTAGATGCCACCTTTTTCTGCAACCTAGATCACCTACTCTTATAACATTTTGCAGGTCACAGCCAGGAAATAAGAAAGCTTCTCTTTTGCCTAAGCCAGCTCCTTGCAATGTACTCAAAGAGAAGAATCTGGCTCCCAGATGTCCTTCCTAGCTCCTGCTCCAAATTCCTTTCCTTACCCACACCCAGCTGCCTCTGTTTTATTCTCCATTTTCTCCCCTCTCCATTCCCTATTTGCTGCCATACAGTGCTGCACCTTAGGACAGTCATTAGCCCCTGGGATGAAAGATGCGAGGTGGGCTGTCAGGCTGGCCTCTGAGCCTCTACAGGAAATCACATTGATACCCAGTGGTGTTGCTGTGCCAGGGAAAGATGAAGGGTGGCTTTTCAGCAGCAACTGTCTGACTTACATGGACGGCAGAGTAAAAGTAACTCCAGAGTCCCAGCATATATTTTCTGCTAACATAAGACAATGACCAAACTCCTGAACACTTTCAGAGCATCAAGACTTTGCTCACTGCAGTGCAACTTTCCCGCACCAAAATCCACCTTCTCCCCATCCACCTTCGTCTTGCTCAAGTCTTCTCTAGAGTAGGTTGAGCTGAGTGCATTTCATTAGCATTGTGGCCAGCTCGTCCTCTGACAGCTCCCAGGAACATGACCTGTTGTTACTGGGAAATCCAGTGCTGTTATATATGTACAAACACGTTCAAGACAGCAGAGCTGCAGCTAGACATACAACCTTCCTCGTAGCATCAGCTTGCTCTGTGCATCCTGCTATCACAAGTCACTGATAACCTCCTAACTCGTAAGTGGAAGAATGGAGATGAACACTATGGATATTAAGAAAGATCATAGCTAATCACTCAAAACAAATGGGCTAGGGGCCTCCAGTGCCTTCTGCTCCTGGTACATTGTTTTTACTAGGAGCCTGAGGTGCTTAGGGAGCTCTCTATGGGCTGTGACAGGTCAACACTGTCTGCATTTACACATCTAAGAACAAGTTAAAGCAGCAAGCAGAAAAGCCGTTTGCAGCAAAGGCAGTCATGGAAAGGAAGGATGAAAGTAACAGGAGAAGCAAGGCAGAGGAAATTAAGGCAAATCAGGGGTTGTGAGCAGGTATATGGTAAATAAGGACTTTTGCCTTGAAAGAATTTATTGTCTTTTCCTCCCGTAAATTTGACTGAACTACAGAGAAGGCTGCATCCACAGCAGCCACCTGCCATGTTCTGTAGGCTGTTAAAGTCCTTGAGTAGGCACTGAGGAGTTAGGAAGAGCAAATAAAATAGCTCTCCAAACCGGGAGCTATCATCTCCTTCTACTGCATGGCCTCAGGTGCTGGGCTTAGACAGAACCACAGAAAAAGAAGGATAGGGGTCTTATTTTCTGTTTTAGTTGGGGGTGGGTTAGGGAGAGTAGGGAAAGATGTTTGATTTTTATGGCATCCACTGTACATACAACAAGAGATTGTGAGAAATGTTAACCCTGAAGAAGAAAAGAAGTGATTCAGTCTTGATATACTTCAGGATGGGGTTTGTCTTTAATTCCTCTTCTTTCCCCCCTTTTCACTTCACTTTTTCCAACAATACCACTGCCAGAGGCAAGATCCTTCTCAGACACGCACCTTTGCCACCCCATCTCTCTTCCTGTAGATTTCCCAATGAATTATTTCCAGGGTCACAAAAGCCGTCTAAAGCCTCAAAAGGCACCACAGCAGCAAAAAAGATGCATCCTCTATCAGGAAAATGAGGCACCCTGAAGATGAACTGCTCTGTCTATTCTCCCCTGAGCCTAAAGACAAATGCAAACATTTTCTTTCAAATTCCCTAACGTAAATTAAAACAGTCCCAAGAGGCTGCCCCACCAAGCATGCACAAGGAGGCAAGACCTGACTGAAGCATTCAGGGCAAGGGGGGGTCTAAGGTTGACTGATGCCTAAGCACTGTTCCAGGCACCAAGGAAGGACTGGAAAACTAGCTGTGCCCTTTAAAAACAGAAAGATTGAGTCTTCTGAAACAAATCTGAAATGATGGGAGATTTCAGCAGATGGAACAGCAGTGATTTCACCAGAAGTGATTGTATCAAGGATCTAATAGAAAAGAACTTCCCTGCTGTTCCATCAGGCTGAAGCCAGGCCTGAAATATCCTTTTCAGTCTTTTGATGACATCAAGGATAAAGCCAAAGGGAAGTTAGGTTTTGATTTATTTTTTCCCCTGCCCTTTTCTTTTTTCAGGCATGGAATAGTTTTACCTGGTTTGTGTTGCTGGATATTAACAGGACCAAAGGAAAACACTTCAGAAGTTTTAAGTGGGCTGTTCAAAGGCATCATTTGGTGTCTCTGAAATACCACTGTCATTTAACTGAGCAACATTTCTACAACTCTGGCCACTTTTGAAGATGTCCCAGTAAGGAAACAGGTGAGCCTACCTGGAACAGGATTTAAATTGGGTGGAAGGCAATCATCTACTAAACAGCAGCCTACCTTACTGCTCCCAATAGGGCCAATAAATGTGCCAAATACGTTCTCTCAGAAAAGTTCACACCAGCAGCTGTGCCACTTCAAACCACAGGAAACACAGCGGGCTAAAGGGGGCTGCGCTTCTGAGGTCCAAGCTCAATTTGGTCACAGACCCATGGCATAGGTCTGAGATAGCCACAGTCCCATATTCAGTTTCTCCACTCATGGAAAATGAAAATAGCACTGGGTATCCTAAAGATTGATTGGTCTTATCTCTGAAGCAACTGGTGGTGTAAAGATCTGCATGGGCTTACAGCTGGAGCAGATGAACAAGCAGATGAAGAAGTTATTCGCTAAGCACTGCTAGGAGACATCTTGCAAAACCTTAATAACCAATTTACAAACTCACTGTGGTGTAGGAGGTTTATTAAAAGGACAAATAATAAAAATACCCAGCCTCCCCCCCCCAAAAAAAAAAAAAAAAAAAACCCAAACAACCAACAACAGCGAAAGCAGATAGCAAGAAGAAAGCATGCAACTAGAAGGCATCAGTCTTGGAACAATAAAAAAGGGTGTGTTTTTCCTCACACAACATGCTATTAAAGCTGCAGATCTACTTCTGCTACACGACACTGTGGTTGCTGTGAATTCACATGGATTTCAAAAGCATCTGGAGAAACGTGGAATAAACTCCACCAAGATACTTACTAAATAAAAAATGTTCTGTGCTTTTCCTTTTACATTTTCCTCTGGACACTCACTACTGACCATTTGTGACTTGATTTGGCTCTCCATAAACATTTACATGAAGCCTCCACTTGTGCTTTCTATCTGCCAGCTGACATCAGTCCAGAGTCACTTCTGCTGGGGGTACATGTCAGTCTCTCCAGGTTAATAACTGCAAGTTGCCTTAGTGCCAGAGCTTGGACCAACACTGGAAACCCACTTCTCTCCTTCTAGCTGAGACAACAGAAATTACATCGAATTGCACTCAGCCTCCTGGGACACATATGAAAGACAGCAAAGACTTTGTTGTAGTTATGAATCTGTATAACAATAAGGATTTATATTTCCCTAGAGATCAGTGTGACAGGCACTGCTCACATACAGTGGTTTGGAAAGATCCTCATCCCAAGGAGCTTATTGTCAATTGGATACCAGGCCCAGGAAGAGAAAGCAGGTAGAAGGGTAAAAGTGAAGTGCTGCAACTCAGAGACACAACCAAGCTCTTTCTGGCCGCCAGATGAAGGCAGTAATCCACCAGACCAATCCAGCTCCTTAACGGACATTTTATTCTTTGTATTTGCTGTCACAGCCCTGACAAAACATGCCAGAAGACAACAAACTGCTGTCCAAGCCATCCAAGCTCCAGCTGCAATTTCACTGCAGGATGGCCCCAATTTCACACAATTAGAGGGTTGGATCCAAGCAATGGCCATGCTGACCACTAGCCTGTGGAACAGTGGCCCTTGTTCCATCTCTGTTTAATAAGCCACTGCCCTCTGCATATCCAGAGAGGGGCCCCAATCCCAAAACCAGCACCTTGGCTCCATTCAGGGGGCTGAATGCCGCCAGTGTAGACGGGCAGCGATAATGAAAGCGCAGAGCCCGGGACTGTGTTCCCTTCCAAACATCTCCTGCCCCTAACACTGGAGAGAAGCTTTTGCCACAAACATCCATGGTTTGTTCAGTCTTCTCAAGACCACAGAAGAGGGTTTGTCTCTGAATATTAGCTGCGTGAGCAGAAACAAAAAAGAACAAAGCTGCATCATAGAAGTTTAGCCAACAGGCTCCGTGGCCTGGGGCATGCTATGTTGAAGCACTGGGTACAAGACCAGCAGTGGATGACTTCAGTAGCTGTGATGGGACATGAACAATAGTCCATGAGGAGATTTGCAACAATCCCTGTCCCATTGCCACCCTTAAGGACAATGGAAGGCAACTATGTGACAGCAGTAAAGAGGATGCAGCAAATAATTAATGCAGTCATTAATTAATTTGCAGCCCAGGGGTGCGCTTGTAGGTGACCTGAAATTGGAGATGCCAACACAGAGGTCCTGTGCTGTCTGGTCCACTTAACCCCCATCTGCTCTACCTCAGGATGATGTCTTATCCAGGTCCCTCCTCTCCACATCACAGACTGACACATTTACCTCGGACATTCAAACCTGCATGCATCTTTTTCAAGTTTCTGACTGCTGCATTTTGCTCATGGAAGGAAGTCCCGGCTGGCTAAGTGGAGCTTTTGAAACTGTTGAAAACCAGCAAACTGACAAATGCCGTTTACTTGACTGGAGGATCTTCGAAGTGTGGAACAGCTAGTACACGGGGAAGAGGCATCATGATCCTCAAGCACATGAAAGCAAAAGAATGGATTTGATAAGGAACAGTCAGAGTATGAAGAAAGAGGAGGAGTCCCATGAGTTGACATCTGCTAGAGCAGCAGACCTGATGGTCCTGATAGTTTAGTTAACATGTCTGATCAAAAGCTTTGGGAGTCTTGTCTGTGTTAAATGCTACCAGATGCAAAATCTGCAGCAAGACGAGAAGTGTAATAATAAACTAAGGAGGCACATAAAGTTATTTGAAATCTGAATGGGGAAGATGAGGAAAGAAGCGGGAGAATAAAACCAGTTTATTTTTCCATGAAGGCAGATTAATATTCTCCAGGTGGAGTTACAATCACTCATCTTTGGGAATTAAAATGAATTAGTGAAACATTCCTGTTCATCAGCAGAATATACAATACAAAGTGGATTATATAATTTTTTCCTTTATGCCTTCTACAGGACAACACTACCTCTCTATTCACAAGGGAGGAACAGCTGGCCATTAAATCCTTTTGACCCAGCGTGACTTTCACTGACTTTAACTTTACAGCAGCAGGGAATATATCCTTTTTCTTGTAATTAATGCAATTACATTAGGAGTCGTTAATGATAATTATGGTGACTGCTAAAAGTTTCCCCTTTCTTTGCCCACTCCCCCACCAACTTAAAATCTGCTCCAATATCGTCACAAATTAATGTTTAATTAGCCATCAAGCAGAACTGATGTTCCCTGGAGAGTATTGCTGTTTGCAGAAAAACCAAGAACTAAGAGGAGATATTGGATATTTCATCATCTGCCTCCAAGGAGAACCATAACTGAAGAGTAACCAATTACCCCAATAGAGTTACAAAGTTTAATCAATGTAGAAACTAAATAGCTCATTAAGTATCCACTGCATTACCGGAAAACCTTCCCACTGACTCACACAACGTGGATGTTACACTTCTAAAAGATCTCATGGTCCAAGACCAAAGACTCCCTTCATCTCCACATCCTGGCAAAATTATGATCTTCCCCTTTCCTTTTCTGGCGTAAGAGAAAAGGGAAGAGGAGGATGGCTCCAATGGCACAGGACGTGTTTGACAAGACATGACTTACACACGCCTACACAGAGGGTAAACTGTCACACCCAGCCCCCCGACTCTGGATTTATATTCTGTACTGGAAACCCACACCAAACACCAGCTCCTGCCCAGTGCCGCGCCATCCTGGAGCATGGAAAGCACAGAGCTGAAGGTGATTTTACTCCTTTCAACAACTCTGATAAGTCTGGCACTGAAATACCGTGTCTAGTATGGAAGGCAGAGTTGAGAGATGACCCAGAAAAGCAGAAACAGCTGACAAGGAGACACATAGAGAGCTCACTTGGTTTCACTTATGAAGGAGATTGAGTAGCTTGATAGCAATAACTAAACAGCTTCATAGAATAAAAATGCCAAATACCACAAGACTGTCCAATCTAGCAAAACAGAAAAGCATGCAGCAGCTGGGAAGCCAAAGGCAGGGAAATTCAATTTTAAAATAACAGAGATATTCACTTATGTGTAATACTGCAGGTAATTAAATGCTAGAACAAACTTCCAGGATTTCTCCATCACTTGATGTCTGTGGATCAAGGCTGGATGCGTTTGGTCTCCCTGGGTGATCAGGTAAAATCTTATGATCTGTGATACCCAGAAAGGCACAGCTTACAATTTAATGGCTCTGCCTGCCCCCCACATTGACAGAGATGAGAAAGCAACAGCACTGCTGCGTTCATAAAGATCTACTGAAATCAATTCATGTTTGTACCACTTTAATGGGAAATTAAATTTGCATGAACAAACTCTATCCCACACAAGACTGTATATTGTGACAGCTAAATGAAGAGCTTCTTAAAAGGGACATGTCTCAGGCAATTTTAATCAAAAAAGATAGGTTTTGTTCAAGCTACCAATTTCAGAAAATTAAGGTTGACTAAAACTGTTTTTAAAAACTCCTTTTGGAATTTAATCACATGTTAGAAACCCATATGCAGCTGCTTGTGTCACCTGCAAAATGGCTCTATAAAACATAAGCATATGCTTAATTTTACACGTGCGCTTAAGTTCTATCAACTTTAATGAAGTTTAAGCATACAGTCAAGCTGCTCTGAATTTGAGAAAGCATTCTTGAACATGGGTCGTGAAGCTATTAGGAAACCACCACTGAAAAAAAAACAGAATTAAGATTGGCCAGTTGATTTTCACAGCCTGAATAAGCTCCAAGTCCAGAAGTTAATCATATAACATACTTCTGAATTTGTTTGCTTGTTTTGTTGTAATAGGAAAGGGTGCCCGCCAAAACATTTGCAAGGATTCAATAATCTCCAAGGGAGCCTGGAAAAATGTCAGCAAAATGAATGTATAAAACTACATGAAAGCCAATGGCTTGGGTTTGGCTCCTGTAGAAATGAGTCACATTAAAAATCTACTATATGTCTCTCAAAGCTGAGAAGACAAAAATCTGCACTCTGCTTCAGTTCACACATTTTTTGGGTGGTTGATGGCTGCAGTCCACAGGCTGCAGGACAGCTGGGCAGACCTTGCAGTTCAGATTCACGGAGGAAGGTCTTTGCCTTCAAGAAGTTTGCAATCTCATTTTCCAAGCCATTAGGCCCACTTTTACCTTCCCTTCAAGGCTGCCAGATGTGCGTCTGGTATTTGATTTGGCTGGATGACCATAGGCTTTCTTCCTTTTTTAACAACCACCTCCTCAGTCGGACATCTTACCTTCTACATGTTTCCTAAATGAGAACCTCAGCTGAAGAAAAAGGACCTGAATTACACAGAAAACTGAAAAACAAATACCTTGTGCTGGCCAGAGACCACTGCAAAACCTTGCAGAGACCATCCCCAGCATACAGATCCCTCCTGGGTGGGCTCCAAGGTTTATTTTTATACTGAGTATATGCAGATAAATGAATTTAAGTTGTTTCTTAGTAAGAATTCACACATCAGAAAATGTAGCGTCCCAGTACAAAATAGAACTCAGGAAAATATCTTTTAATTGTATTTTTCTTGGGGTCAGCAGAGCCACAGAAGCCAAATGGGATTTACTTCTGCACAGAAAGTATATTCCTTACCTAAATGTCTTCAAAAGGCTCACCTGACCTTCACGCAGACCAAATGCCACTCGCAGAGGGTAGCCCTACTGCTCCATGTGGGACGTGCTGATGCCCAAATGCCTGCACAGACCTCAGCAGTGGCATCTTTTGGAAACACATAAAGGGGAATTGCAGGGCAGAACCAGGGGAATTTACAGAGACAGAAACAGGGGAAGGATGGGGAGAGTGACTGAGAAGTGAGTGTAGTAACAGAGCTGAAGAAGAGGAAGGCTAGACCTGGGACGTGACAAGACACGAGGCTGTTCCCATGGCAAAAGAGATGCGGAAATGAGGAAATGGGGAGGAAAGGAGCTGTAGCTTGTTGAATGAGAGGAGTTTGTACAGCACCTCAGGCAGAGCTGTCACTGGCTTCACCAACAGTTGGAATTGCTACAGCTTTCCCAAACATTTCTATTTTACTTCTCACACCACTAAAACCAACACTAAAAATGTCATACGATGTTTTCCAGATTTACCTGTTCTGTGTTAAAGTTAATCTTTGTGTGTGTCCTGCATTTGCATCAGGAAATCAAAACTAAAAAATACAATTGTGGGAATGGTCCTGCAAAGATAAGAGTCAATGGCAGCAGATACTTAAAATCATTCCTGCCCTTCTGTCCTGGAAAAAATTCTTCTGGCTATTTTATATTTTATATTTTTATAATATAAAATATACAATTGTGGTTTACATTTTTCATTGGTATTTCTACCACCTTTCAGCTTGCTCGGTCACTCTGCCACACACTTTTTACAGAGACTATATATTCTGACAACAAAACCACCATCATGGCAGCTGAAGCTGTTTTTCACCAGTGATGGAAACTGAAAAACAAATACAGGAACCTGCATTTCAGCCTCTTCCATTCTTGGAAATCAGATGCCCTCACAACTTCTCCATATCCACGTCCTCTTACCACCAGGCAAAATTTGCATTAAAAATAGGATGCAGTTTGCCCTATTCTTTGAACTACTCCAGGGCTGCAAAACTGAATTTAGCCAGACAATTGGATTCTCCCATCTCTGTAGCTGTATTTGCTTTCATCTTGTTTGACCAAAGCTTATTTCTGTATCACACAGCATCACAGTACTTGAAGCACCAAAACCAAGGTGGGAATCCGACTCATTTGCTCTGCTATGTTCCAGCCTACCACCATGCCCAAGCTGCATGGAAAGACTTTGACTTTCTAAACCATCATCTACCAATTCCAGCCAGCTTCATGGCAAAAGTGTAATAATTTGTCTACTGCCATTTTAAGAATTCCTTCTTGCTACTGATAGTTTGTTTGTCTTGGTATCACCACTGCCTTACAGTTCCTTAATGCAACACAGGCTACCCAGGGTTTGACACAAGAACTGATCCTGCAAGAGTTCTTTTCTAGGACCTGCTAATCCAACAAAAGATTTCAATAGCACTCAGAAATTACAAGATTATTTCTTCAATACTGATCATATTATTTTACACTCTTCCATCACTCAGCTCATCTGCTTTGATGGGAGAATTCCTACATCTTCATTATCTTTTTATTTTCCCTCAGCTTAAATAATTCTATCTTAGATACAATGATGGGTTTGCATCCTTTGTGTCTGTCACAGGCTGATACTAGCTGTGATAGAATAAAATTGTTTGCTTCTCCTGCTTGCTTTCCATGACTCCCATTCACTGTTACTTCCCACATTCATGTCTCTATTATCCACAGATGGATAATCCAGGTTACAGATTAACCTCTCTTCAGGTGCCAGCAGTGAACCCAACTTCAGCACTGGCAGTGTGAATGTCCCATGAAGATGAACCCACACGAGCTGGGAGGTGCCCACCAGGGCTTGTAACCTCAGGCACAGCACTGAGGGACAACAGCCCACTGTTTGGACCCAAGCCCACACATGCGCATAATACTTCCCTGTGTCATAATCGGAGATGGTTTTAGCTTCATGATCTCGCAACATCACAATCAGCAACATCTCTGACCTTTTTGTTTCCTCTCATAACTTTTTAGATAGTCACCCTTATTTACATATGATCTGTATTAGGCTTTTTGCTTTCTTCTGCTCTTTAATTTCATCACCAGCTGCATGGTAGATTATCAAAAGCCATGCTGCTCCGTCTGTGAAAGCACATCCCAGCCTCAGTCACAACCTTCCTCCCAAAGAAGGCACAAGTGTGCACCAGTGCAGGTCCTGGCACATCCTGTGCACTGTGCTACTATATTAAACAATAACATAACAAATACATTAAATAACACAGTAATAAGCATGATGAAAATAATGAGCACAGTTAACTGTTTGGTTCCTTGCTTCCTTTGTAGTGCTTGCCGAGAATTTAGCTATTAAAGGCTGCACTGCATTATAACATTGCCAAGATATTAATAGCCAGGCAGAGAGATGAATGACAGGCTTATATCGTACAATTAAAACTTTTCCAGTTTACCCTTTCAGTAAAATTCGTGGTTTATAATAAGCATCTTTGTCTATTCTGAAGAGAGTAAGGATTGGAAAGTTACATAGATGGGAACAGAGGTTCATTAGAGATTTAAAATAGAATGTGGTTTGGCATTGTAAAACAAACACATGTATAAGATGGGTTGCATCAAGAGCTGCCTGAAAGAAGTGCTCAGTATTCCTTTTCTCTTGTCATCCTGGATCCATAGAAAGGGATAAAAAAGCAGTAGAAAGGAAGGAGGTCTGCTCTATATCCCCACTCATTATGCATTTCTCATACATACATATAGTGTTCATTTATATATATGCACAAGAAAAGCATGCATTTTATCTATCATGCATCCAGATATTCATCAACATATACAGACATTATATTACAGATTTTGATTACTTTAGCACCTAGAAAGCCCTATTATAAACAGACGTTGATCTGTAGACACCCAGCGAGCATTTAAACATGCAGAGAGCATATATGTTATTGCTCAAGTCTAATTCAGAAAGCAGCACATTCCTGTTTCTCAAATACATGAGGAAGGTAGAAGGGAGACAGATCAAAAGCATTCCTGCAAAGTCAAGGTTTGAGTAAGAGGGTTAACATTACCAGGTAATTTATTTAAATGGTTGGACACGGCTTCAATTTAGATAAAAGGCAGTTGCTTATCACATGGATTTTAACAAATCAGGTTACGAATCCCAGAAATCTGCAAAAGCTGGATCTCACATTGCAAGCGATACACACAGAAAATGGCTTTATTTACAGAGTCACTGAGAGCTACTGCTGCTTGCCTGGAGCCAGGCAGCCCTACTGGCAGCTAGAGCTGCGCTGGATTACCAATGTTCCTCCCCAGCAAGCACCTACACCCAGGCCAATAATCCTGATGATTAACAAAATCTAGCACTAGAGGGAGGCTGAACACATGTTCTGCTCTCTTTGGCCTTTTCTTCTTCTCCAAATATGAAAAGGCAGGCAATTTCAAGGAAACCTAGCACCCAAGGCAGACCCCAGTTGCCACACTTTTGAGAAGAAGATGTGCTATTTCAGGCAGCACCCCTGTGCTCTTTCCTCCCCAACTATTTGTCAATATATTCACCCAAAATTTAAAATAAAAAGAAATAAAATTCCCCCATTCTGGCTGTTTCCTTAGGCAGTGAGTCACAGCCCACAGAGAGGCACAACTGCCGCCACTCACCAGGAGGGAGCCTGGCAACCTCCTCTGTAACAAGGATGAGGCTCTCACTGCTCGCATCTATCAACACGTCCCCACTTTCTCCCAGGCGTGAGCACTCGGTAGAAGAGAGCCAGGTCTTCTTTGAACAGCCTTGCAGAGAAAGGTGCATTACTCCTTCAGGCCATATTTCAGAATTTCTCCTTCCAAAATTCCTTGGCAATAGAAATTTGAGCCCTTCGGCTGATTTTCTGCATATTGCAACAGGACAATACAACCAGTGAATCCAGTAGGCCTGAACATGGGAATAGCTCCCTGCCCACAGTACTGCAGCCCCTCTATGCATAGGTGGTTCTAACAAGAACTGTTATACTGAACTATTTTATATTTCATTTCATGCAAATGTTTAAAACCTCATTGTTTCTTCACTCTAACCCCCATCCTAAATTACTTCTGCACATATTCTTTGGTATATCCCAAATTCTTTCTCATTCCTTACAGTAATGTAGCAGACAGAATTGCTCTGGGACACAGGAGATGTAGGTCCTATTTTTAACCTACCGCTTGTCAGCCTGGTGACCTAGGCAAAGTGCTTTCTCTGCTTCAGCTTCCTTATCAGGGAGAGACTGGTAATTCTTTTGTAAAGGGTTTTGTGGCCTGTCAATAAAAAACACACTGAAAACAGCCAGGGACTGGTGGAAAAGGGGTGATCCCCTGGCTGAATACAATCCTCTCCCTTCCATGTTGCAGTAGTGTCTAGGGTCCCAAATGAAAATCTGACCCATATTGCTGATGCAACACTTGCAGACTATTACATGCGATTAGTAAATGCATATTTTTGCAGGGTGGCCCTTGGCAGGTCCACAGCTGAGGGTCACATCTGCTGGCCACATCTGCTCCAAGCCACTCAGGTCCTGCACCAACACAAAAGCCTGGGCTCTGAACATCTCCTTTAAGGAGAACTGGCTGTTTCAAAGCCAGTGGAGATCTAATCCCTGGTGATAAGGCTTATTGAGATACTCCCATAGGATGCATGGCTCCAGAGCCAGCCTTCCCAGGGATGGGATGAGAGGTAGGGACTGGCTTTTCACACCACTGTGCGCAGTCCTCATCCCTGAGCAACCCTGCTTGGCAAGGAAGGAAGAAATTGCCATTGCCATGAGCAAGGGTCCCTCTCTGTGAGCAAACAGGGCACTCAAGAGGTTGTTTATGAGAGATTTTCACTTTTCCTTTCCTGGCCCGGGCAGAATGCCTGTTTTGAAACTAGAAGGTAAAAAAACCCTAATAAAAACCTGCCCCCCTCCCAGATCCATCTATTTCCCGGTGACAAACAGTGATTTCATTTTTCTTCCAGTCCAGCACTTTTTTTTTTCTCCCTTTTAAACTGAGCTCAAGCCAAAGTGGCAAAAGGCTCTTTGCTCATGTCCTTATTTGTCAAGCACGCCATTACCACACCCTCACCACCATTCTGGGAATGAGCCCTTGCCTTGCCTGCTGACTTCAGCCAAAGAACTTCCCAACATAACTCTACCCCAAACCCAGTGCGCTCTTTTTTAGAATAAACATTTCCTTTCCTTTTTCTTTTTAAAGCAGTTGATAAGAGAAGAGCTTAAATTTCCTTCTGTTTTCCTCTCAAGCCCTGCAGTGAATCACAATATGATGGATCTTGATGGGAAAACAGAAATCACAAGAAACTGCCAGATCTGCTGCAAAGGTATTTCACGACCCAGTCTTCTGATTTCCATCAGAGCATAAACACCTCAAGGGAAGTCAGAGACCAAAGTACCTTTTTGGATCTGATCCTAAGAGGCCAGTTCCACTGTCCAAATAGATTTCAAGAGATAAACAGGTCTATGAAAACTGGGTATTGTTATTTTAACTGCTCTTAAGCTACAACTTAAACTGTAATAATCTGTGCAGCTTTTAGCTGTCTGCTAAACAGTAATGCACAAAATCATAATAAACCAAACACATATATTCTGCTTCACTTACCAACTTAACATCTAGTATAAAAAGCTTTACCTGGAACCACAGCACAGGTATTTCATAAGGTATCATCAGGTCTCTGCCATCCAGAGACAAATTTCTGCTATAAAGGGGTTGATTTTCTGGAGCAGATGAATTTCAAACTCTGGAATAAATCTGGAGGGCTTGCACCAGGTCTGCAGGGGCAGAACTGCTCCAGGCAGCAGCCTCAGATCTGGTCCATGCCAGAGAGAGGAGTCATCTGCTCTAGCACTTAGATTTTGCAACAGAGAAACTGAGGCACGGAAATTAAATGGCCTAGCATTGGAAAGCAGAATCAGGCAAGGCTTTATTTTGTTGGAGCCAGATCCAATGAATGATCATGAGATCTCTGCCTTCAAGGCAACTGTGTCCTGAAGACTGGGAAAGGATTTACAGCAGAAGAAACACAGCCACCATTCATTCTGCTCCTTCAGCATAGGAACCTCTGTCTGGAGTTGTGAAAATGATTGTGGTCAATGCACAAAGACATCAAGCAGCTTTCTCCACCACCACCTGCCTTTTCCCCTTATGTCTTGGGCCTTATATCTTGTGACTTCTGTTGCTCCTGCAAGATAAGGAGCTGATTTTGCAACATGAGACCCAGCTGACTCCTGACTTAGCCTTGGCTTTTGTCTACTCCTGATGTCCTTCAGCGGATGGAAAGGAAAAGGGAAAAAGGTGACAAGAGCACAGATTAAAGGAGGGAACATGTTTGCTGCAGAGAGTATATCTGGCCGTGGTGACAGGCAGGAGTGCTGGGGTACAACTGGGTAGGCTCACTTTCATCTGAACAGGACTGCCATGTGAAGGAACCTCACTCTAACCAAACTCCTGCCAAAGCCCCATGCTGTGAACACAGCTCCAGCCCCAGCTTCCCAAAGCCAGGGAGAAAGAGTGTGACAAAAAAAATTTCATGAATTCAGCAGGGAAGAGCCATCCTATAGAGTGGCTCTACCAAGAGGCACATCCCAGTGACAGCCCCGAGTGGCTCAGGCACATTTTAGACCCACTGCAGGAGGGAGGCATGAGGAGCTGAAGACATGAGCCCCTTCCAATAAACACGGTGAGGTCCCTTTCTTGGGCAATACAGCAAGGGGGAAGCCTGACCCGGGAGAAGCATGTGAAGTGCCGTGACCCCCTCCCGCTGCCCAGGCTTCTGCGCAGGGAGCCATGCAGGCTGTGCCCTGCCCTCGCCAGAAGCCTGCTGCTCCACTGCTTCCCAGGGCGGTCTGGAAGCTCCCTTGCTCCCACAGGGTCCACTCTTTTCAGAGAGATAAAAGACAGAACAACACTTGCTGAAGAATTACTTCATTTCCCCAAGGCTGGGAAAAGCCATGCTCCACACTTGGCTGATGTCCCTGACTGCTGCAGCCTTTCCTGGCAAGGAAGAACGATCCTCATTAACCCCTTCCCTCTCAAAGGCTGGTTATAGCACTGAGCCCACTGCAGGAACAGCTGAGACTTTGTGATAGAATCTGAACATCTTGCCACAGGCAAGAGATCACACGAAGCCCATGAGGGAGGGAAATGTTTTCATTTTATAGAGGCACAATGTTGATAAATTGACTCTAGAGTTTATGATGAGGCCAGGAACTAAGTCAGGTCTCTTGAATCCTGTTTAATGTCTGTTCACTGGCCTATTCTCAGGTTCAAGTCCATCCAGGGACACAGGACTGCCACAGCCTTGCAGGATCATCAAGGGTAGTCCCATGGCTGTGGGTATGTGGTTACACAACTCTCACCAGCTTCAACTGTAGATCAAGCTTGCTTTGCTCTCACTACTCCTCCCAGAAGGCTCTTACAGACCTTTGCAGTCTCAGTGCTTAGATACTCTCTAAACACGAGTACGAAGGTACTCCTGGCAAGCTTAGACTCTCCTGTTCCTGCTTCAACACTCACCCAGAGCTGAAATAATTGTCCTTTTCTGGTACTTATTACCCAAATGTATTTCAAATTCGCATCCATGCCCCCTTCTCAGCCTTCCTTTTGCTCAGCTAACAAGCTAAACTCTTCTGGTCTCCACTGGCAAAATAAGATCCTCACTCCTTGATCACCTTGACAGCCTGTCCCTGCAGTCTGAATACATCACTCCTGAATGTGCCTGAGCTAACACAACAGTACCCAGCACTACAGGCAAGCAGGTGATGTCTGCATAAAGATGTTCATACCTTTTAAAGGTGTTCAAGGTATGTCCTTATCCACATAAAACATGCCATCATCACCTGACACATCTTAGAAGTTGCACTTTTATTCAGATGGCAAATCTGGAGGATCCAAGCCAGCAAAAAGGGAGTAAAAAGGGTTTTGGTGACATCATTAGAGCCTGGGCCAGGGCTTATTTGCTTCACTTAATTTTAGGCAGCTAAACAAAGCACTTTTAGGATCAGATTACTGCCCTAAAGTCTCTTCACAGTCCATGGAAGGAGATGGCCCTTCCAGAAAACAATTCATTCTGGGAAGGTTTCACTCCCATCCGCCATCACAAGGACATAAGGCAATTAGTCTTCTAATTCAAGCCGGATGGGAAAAATCCTTTAATAGCTTAGTAAGTTTTGAATGGAAATATTCCTTAGTTGGGAAACACAGCTTGCTGAAGCTGACTTGGTTGTTCCTGACACATGATTTCTAACCACAGCATTTTGCCACCTCATTTTATTATCATCCATTCATCTCCACAATTTTTGGATCAGTTCTGCACAAACAATAAAATTCTTGTCCGTTTACCTGCACAGTGAAAGTAACGTCACCCAGAGGGGGTGGGGGAGGAAAGGCACCTTGTGATGATGTGATGTTCCCGAGGTCATCCACAGGAGGCGGGGGTGGAGGAAGAAAGTCCCCTAGGAGAGAGAATGAGAGAATTTCAGCTCACCAGTTTTCCCTCCCATCATGATGAACATCTCCATGCAGTACCACATTGCCTCCCACCTACAGGCCCTGAGCACCGTCCCCAAATACCACCATGCTCAGAGAGATGCTGAGCCAAGCCCCAGTGATCCGCAGTCCTCTAGACCACCTGTGCCCAGGTTCAAAGCTGCTGGCTCAGCCCAGCCCAGGCACGGGTGCCAGCTAGACGCCTACATGGTGCCTACTGCCAACAAGGCACCTTCATGCTATTTGCTGTGGGAAGCAGTTGGGTATGAAGCCCTGGAAAGCTTTCCTGTTTGAATTCAAATCAGATGAAACACAATACAGAGTACAAAGAAAATAAATTTTCTGAAACTAATACTTTGGTGTTTAGTTCTAAAAAAACGCTGAGATGCTGGAGTGTGCCATAAACTTTTCTCCTTTGCTGTGAAAATGACTCTCCAACCGACCAACCAACCAACACAATTTTGCAAATGAATTTAACTCCAGCAGACATATACTTCCCAAAGAATACACAGGTGGTGCTTCTCCCTGCACACCACATTACTCAGGCACTCTTGCTTTATTACAATCCTTCAGAATACCTTAGCAAAATCAAGGCAGAGAATGTGTTGAAGTGGATGAAACAGGGAAAGGGACAAGGCTTGCACATAAACAGAAGGGAAAAACTGCAATTGCTATAACAGAAGGGGAAAACAAGGATTGCTAGAACAAATAAAACAAACATCGCTTTGCCCCTTTGGAAGATCCGTTCCTCCCAAAAGAAAAAAAACATTAGCAAGATTTTTCAGAAAAGAAGCAAAGGACAGCAAAAGAGAAGAGCCATTTTCTGGTGTTTGGAAGAAAACTCTTTTCTTTGGAGTAGGAGACAGCTGGTTTTACCATGTCCCAGACCAGCTCTGCTCTGTCCTCTGTGTCAGATAAGCTGCTGGCTCCACTCTCCCCACAAATGGGAAGGTTTTTAGATTGGGAAGCAGAGAGCAGATGCTTGATGAACTGGGAGGACCTTGCAGATGTTTGGCCTTTTCCTGATCCTCTGCAAACAGATGGACTTTCCTCCTTCACAGCTTTAGTTATTTATTCTGCCACTGCACTTTTCTCTTTCCCACACACAGCCATAGGACCCGATGCTGTTCCCACTGCACTCACGAGAGATTATTCCCTTGGATGCAGGATGAAAAGCTGTTACTTTATTATTATTGGCATTGCTGGAAGTCTTCTTCCAGCAGAGAGGAAAGCAGGCAAAGACTGTAAAATCTGTGTCCTGAGGAGTGTATGTGTTTAGATCTACATTTGAGGGAGCAAAGGAGGATAAAAAGCTGAAAGCAAGCAGGATCTCCCTAAAATGAACTTCAGGGACCTTCACTCACCCCTGAAGCTTTGCAAGCCAGACCGATTTCACTTGCTTAGAGCTGGGCAAGCCATGGGAGGAGGCAGGGAAGTCCTTGTGAAGGTGGAGCGTATCAATACCATCCACTGCTGAGCATCTCCAGTGCCAGCCAGCTATATGGGGAACCATTTGGGGAAGGGACCGTCCTTTGGTCTGCGTAAATGCACCAGTGGCCATGAGGAAAATGGGTCTCTGGGGTTACCAGAATTAACCATGAGCTGGTGGAAGACACACCCCACCCTGAATGCTCACAGTCTCCTGACTGATTTAACCCTGCTGACCTTCCATGAATAAGTGGTAAGATGGGCAAAAGGCCTACTAGCACTGATCACTGATCAGCACCAAGACTGATATTTTGGTTGACATTCATCTGGCATTAGGGTGAACGCTTGGAGATACTTAATTTGTGAGAGTGACTACACTGAGCTCCATCAACAGAAAGACATCAAGGCACCTCCAGAAGACAATTTATACCTCAAGGTAGGTGAAATCACTTTCCAACAGCAAGTACCCCCACAGAGGCAGCCTCAAGCAGGCACATTTACAGGCAGGAAACTGCACCATGTCCCTTCTCATACTGTGGCACAGCCTGCCTTCAGCTCTTGCAATGAGAAATCACTACCCGTAACCATATGTTTAAAGGAGCTAAATATCTCCTCATTGCACCAGCTAGTCATTTCTTCTTCTTACAGCTGTGAAGACCATGACTCAACCTACAAAGCGACTGCACAGTGCGACACATGCACCAGCTGAGTTACTTTAGATAGGATGGCACAACTTGCTGTGAAACCATAGCTCTGAACTCTTCTCTCAGCACTCATGCCCACTGCTGTGCTGGAGCATCAGTCAGTGCAACCACGAGAGATGACACCATTAGCCCCAGTAACATTCTCCCCTATATTTCACATATAAGTAATTAGATAGAAATTTAGCCAGTTCATTATGGCTATGTCAGAAAACTATAGCAGAACAATAAGCAAAAGCAGTGCCTCCCAAGGCCCAGCCCAACTTTTGGCTTCAATCAAATCTATGCCATGCAGATGCATTTGCAAGGTTTTACCCCTCTCCTCCCCAAAATTTTCCCCTCTCACTCTTTCCAAGGAGATTTAGGCATTTCATTATTACACTTTTCAAATGTACAAATAGAATTTTTTTCAAAGCCTTAGCAGACATCTACATCAGCATGAGCTTGTCAGGCTGAATAGAAACTCGTAATATTTTTTGCTATTGGCTGCGTGATGCCTTCTGGGTACAAGCACAAGCTGAGAAAAACATCCTGTCTCATGCACCAAGCACGTTTCTCACAGTCTAATCTTTAAATTTTTAAGTGCACTTCAGTTTTTTTGCAGGATCGGGCTGATGTCTCAAGCCTTTGTTTTGAGGAAGATATATCTGCCAGTCAACAAATGAATTGCAGCACAGTAATTGCCTCCCCCCTTGACTGACACAGTTGTTTAGACATGAGGATTTGCAGCTTTGAAACTTCTAGACATGAAGAAGATCTCATATGTTCAGTAAGAAAAGACTGTTTGGGGGAAAAGCCCTCAGAAACACAAAAAAGCAAACCACCATATTTTTCCGTGAAACAATAACTTAATGAAATCTAACAACCAACAAGGCAGGGTTCATACTGGTCTTTCCAAATCACTGGCAGACATCTGAAGACTATATGCCCAGATGGTTTTAATTTTTCTCCTTCCAAACAAAAATAACCCTTTCTAATCATCAGCTTGATAATTTCTAGCTCTGAAGATGGGTCAGAATCAGTTTGAATCAAATGAAAAATACAGCTTTCCTTGGGCTCAGAGACTAGACTAAGGACAGTGATGGAGCACCTGATGTGTTTCCATTCTGGTCCAAACAGGCTCCGTTTGGCAAAGTACTGAGCCAATATAGGCATTTCCCAGTGCTCAGTCAAGTATTTACTTTCTACTGCAGAAATTCAAAGTTTGCAATTTGAAGGTGATCTACACTGAAACAACTCAGATTTACGTTAATTTGTTTAGCACTAGGCTAAAATCCTTTTGATTGAGGCTACCATAAGCCTGTATACCACAAAAAACACAGCAGAAACCTGCAAAACATTGCAGTGTTACTAAGTGGTCTGAAAAACTTCATAGTGCCAAAGAGATACCACGGAATTTTTATAGAAACCTTCAGCTAGATAAGACTTGGTGACTCCTAGGTGTGAACACACATCCCACTAAGTTTCCCAAAGTGAGTATTTTCTTGTATTTAACACACATCAGCGGACAAGGAAAGCACATGACTAAAATCATGTTTTATACCAGTGCATCGCTGGTCAAAACCATGTTATGAGGGGTCACTGGCACCATGCCAGCGTGGGGCAAACCATCACACGATTACACACTAGCTCCACAATCTACCTAAATATACCGCATTGGCCTGTGATTCCTAAAATAAAGCAGCTCCACCAACCCAAGGCTCTGCTTAAATTACAACTCTCTTACCAATCACTAATCCTGCCATTTGAACTACTTTTGCTAATCAGCTACTGTACTAATAAGCAGGAGGGAGAAAAAAACCAAACCACCAAAACAAAACAAAAAACCACACTGGCTAATTTCATCCTCAGCATTTAAAAAGGGAATATTGAGTCTGTCAGGTAGATGCACTGAAAATTTACTTCACCACCTGCTAGCTGAAATATTGCTTTTATGGATTTATATTGTATTAAAAGGTCACTGGCTGTTTAAGTCTTAAATAGTTTTAATCATTCTAAAAGTCTCTTAACAGTAAGAAAAGGAAGCTCAGAACAAACAGCAGCAGGGATTCTAATTAAAAGGGCCAATTCATCTAATTTTATTTGGGGTTAATTATTCAGGATTCACTCTCTGATGTGTAAGGAATAGCAATTAGTAATTTTAGTGATTTGAGGAACATTGGAGGTGTAATCAGTTAAAATGAGTGAGTGTTTACAACACAAGATGTTGAATTAGTTTCTCCCAGCTGGAGAACAGGAACATTAGTCCCCTACAGTTCAGGACTATGAATCGCAGTCCTGCGTAAAATACTCTCTTTAAACAGAAGAAAACACACGCTAACAATCATCTGGTAATTTTGTTTACTACATGGAAAGTCACTAGCCAACACATACCATAGCAGCTTATGCATCCTTACCTCCACCTTCAAACCAGCATTCAACTACCCAAACCTCTGGGATTCGTTGGAAAAAATTCCCAGCATTTTTCCTATCGGTACAACTTCAGCCAGACTACCACCCTCCTGCCATGTCGCCTTTAACCACAGCTAGCTGAGATAATGAAAAAAGCAGCCTGTGAAGCTTTCATATATTAATTAACTTTGGTGGTTAAACATACAGAGGAAAAATGACCGTGCGATTAATTTAAAACCTCGAGGTACAATTCCTCCTGCAAACGCAAATCCAAAATAGCTTTGCTGGAATCGTTCTGGATCTCTTCCAGTGTTACTAGAGCCAGAATAAGGTACTAAAGCTTTCAGGAGTAGCAGATGAGACTTTGATGGGGACAGAGGAGCTGCGTGGGGGACTGCCAATGAAGAGATCCAAAACTAGCTGCTTTGACATTTGGGTCTGAGCTGAGGCAGCAGCTCAAAAGCCATTTTTTTTCCATGTCTCACAAGGTAACTGAGTTTTACCACCATGTAGGCATAGCCAGGTGCTTCAGTGGAACTGGAGCTGGACCCCTTGCATTGCCTACACACTTGTGACTGTTAAAAGGACCGGCACTGGCACATCATGCCATGGCTCATTTCAAGTGATGCAGCTTTTACTGAGCAACTTGATTTAGCAGAGATGCTATCTTTAGTGTTCCATAGACAGACCTTTCACTCCAGCTCTGGTCGCCAGGATGGAAAATCCCATCCACCTCTGGTTCAACCTCAGAACTCATTGATCTCCCTCTCAAAACAACCCCAAGGCAGTAATTAGCACAAGAGAAGGAAACAAGGGCTCAGTTCCCTAAATTATGCAAAATCTCAGCTGTTTCGTCACAGTGGATGCACCTCATTGTGCAAACAACGCTTTTTTTTTAATGAGACTGTGAGTTTATTCAGCTTGTGTCTGTAGACACCTAGCCATGCCATCCTTCTCAGCAAAACATAACCAATGTTCCTGCAGCCCCAATAGCTGCAGGGTAGGGGGAGGCAGGTATAACCACATTCTGGCTTGCTTTCCCCTATGCGCATCAGCTGAACATCCTATACATCATAAGCTTACAACACATTCCGCTAAGTACAAAGGAATCGATACAAGGCTTCATTTTGACTCTTCAACTTACTTTCCCATATGACTGTATGGCAAAGCTAATGTCCCACACCAATCTCTATGCAATAGCGAAGACTTATTTTGCTCACCTTAAAAACACGTTTTGTCAACATGATGCAAATAAGCCAGTTCTGCTCCTGCTCACATAACGGTTCTCTCCAAAATGGTGATACTTGCTTAGAGGAGAGGTCTGCTAGTATCAGAACTCAGGTCTACGGAAAATAAATCAGTCCTTTAATAAATTTAGTGAAGGACCAAAGTTGAGCCAATGGAAGAAACAGCCCTGTAAAACTTCTATTAAAATCTGTTAGGATTTACAGATTAGCAGATTAACAGAGAAGCTGTAAGTACCATTCCTTGTCACAGACTTCTTTTAGGACTCTGGGAATGTCACCTAGCCCTACTGTGCCTCTGTCCATGGTGTCATGGTTTAAGCACAGCCTGTCACTCAGACACCACGCAGCGGTTCGCTCACTCTCCCACCTTCCTCTCCCCCGCTCCCAGAGGGAGGGGGAGGAGAATGGAAAGAATGTAACTCCCACGGGCTGAGATAAGAACAGTCCAGTAACTAAGGTATAATACAAACCACTGCTACTACCACCAATAATGATAAGGGAAATAACAAGGGAAGAGAACACAACTGCTCACCATCTGCTGACTGATACCCAGCCTGAACTGGGCATCTGGGTGTCTGGTTGGAGGGAAGTAAGGGCCAGTCGCTGGAGACCTGAAGACATCTAGTTGGTGAGCTATAAAAGTGCTACATAGCAGGCAACAGCATATGGTTGAGTTCACTGGCTGTTTTCCCCTAAAATCAAATCCTCTTGAGGTACACATCAGACTTCCCCATCTTCCTGTATTACCCACCAAGTATACCCAGGTCCCTGAGCAAAAGCAATCCCACAAGTGGGTTTGCCTTTACCTGAAGCAGGAATAACCCAGACTGTCTTCCCCAGCAAATTCTTTATGTGCACCACAGGAACTTAGTCCCCTTCTACAGTACGTGAAAATTCTGATTGGGCTAGGCCAGCCCTGTTGGCAGATCCTCTGGTGTTCACCAACCAGGTGGCTTTTGGTAAGTGTGTATCTCAGTGCTTGAAAGTCCCACTACCCATTGCTCAGCGTAGTTTTTAACAGCTCATTGTACCGTTCTATTTTCCCAGAGGCTGGTGCATGGTAGGGGATGTGATATACCCACTCAATGCCGCGCTCTTTGGCCCAAGTGCCTATAAGGCTGTTCTGGAAATGAGTGCCATTGTCTGACTCAGTTCTCTCTGGGGTGCCGTGCCATCACAAAATCTGTTTCTCAAGGCCCAGGATAGTGTTTCGGGCAGTGGCGTGGGGCACAGCATATGTTTCCAGCCATCCAGTGGTTGCTTCCACCATGGCAAGCACACAGTGCTTGCCTTGGCGAGTTGGGGGGAGTGTGATACAATCAATCTGCCAGGCCTCCCCATATTTGTACTTCAGCCATCGTCCTCCATACCAAAGAGGTTTTAACCGTTTAGCTTGCTTAATTGCAGCACGTTTCACACTCATGAATAACCTGGGCAATAGCGTCCACTGTTAAGTCCACCCCTCGATCACGAGCCCATCTGTATGTTGCATCTCTGTCCTGATGGCCTGAAGTGTCATGGGCCTACTGGGCCAAAAATAATTCACCCTTATGCTGCCAATCTTAGTCCGTCTGAGCCACTTCAATCTTAGCAGCTTTATCCACTTGCTGGTTGTGCTGGTGTTCCTCAGTGGCCCGACTCTTGAGTACATAAACATCTAGATGGCATACCTTCACCACCAGGTTCTGCACTCGGGCAGTGATATCTTGCCACAGCACAGCAGCCCAGACGGGTTTACCTCTGCATTGCCAGTTGCTCTGCTTCCATTGCTGCAACCACCCTGTTGTGGTTTAAGCTTAGTTGTAAATTAGACAAAGCATGTAGCCTGCTCGTTTTCCCCCCACAACCTGTCCTTCC
>WYDI02026438.1:19714-41750 GCA_009867235.2 Psittacus erithacus | reverse complement strand
CTGCACACAATACTCCAAGTGAGGTCTCACGAGAGCAGAGTAGAGGGGCAGGATCATCTCCTTTGACCTGCTGGTCACGATCCTTTTGATGCAGCCCAGGATATAGTTGGCTTTTTTGGGCTGCGAGTGCACACTGCTTGCTCAGGTTAATTTTCCCATCGACCAACACCCCTAAGTCCTTCTCTGCAGGGCTGCTCTGAATCTCTTCTCTGCCCAACCTGTAGCTGTGCAATATAAAAATTTTTGTATGACACAGATGACTGAACGATGTACTTTAATGAGTCCTGCTTTACGCTTCTAAAAAGTTAGCTATTATTCCAGCTACTTAACACCATTACATTGTGGGCAATTGCTTTTTCTTTAGCAGGACTATAAAATATGAACTTACACATAGACCTGATGCACCACACTTACTTAGAAGATGGTAGAATCTTCCAGTAGCTTAAATGTCTTGGATTATATACCAACCCATCTGAGGAGCAGACACACATCTCATTCTGCTGCCTGTATATATGAGAACATAATATAGTAGTGGCCTGCTATCCACTAGCACATAAGTGTACTTCTAATGTCATGGTATCTTAACACTCATGTAGAAAGGGGCACCAGAGCACATCTGCCAGTGTTCAAAGATATTAAGTTGTCATTGAAATAAACAGTGGTGGGAAGATACAGAGCTCAGAAAGGAGCTTCAGGAACTCATTCAGCATGGAATGGAGTAACACAAGGAACACAGCAGTGTCCCTACCAAAGTCCTATGGAAAATGAGGAAAATGTATTAGTTAAGCAGCAGCACAAAATGTATTAAAATACCAAGAGTGCTATTTGTTAACATGCTTCGCCAGTAACCTCCTAGTGATTTATTAGCCTTTCTGGAATTTAAGTATTTATAAGAGTATTCTTTCAGTTCTAGAGGTTTTCCAAATATTAGCCTTACAATGTAAATAACTATCAAAAAATTAAAGTTGTAGCTTTGTTGTTTTTTAGATACAAAGAAAACTCTATTTCAACTACCCGCTTCTGTGACACAAGACTGCTTGATGACTAGGTAGCTTGACTTTTTTTTCTGTTTGCATAAAAAAAGTTTTAAGGAGGAAAACATATGCAAGCTACAGAAAATAAACAACTTACAAAGAAAGAGTAGGAAACCAGTTACTCTTGAGTAGACAGGCAAGCTTCCTGTTCATTACAATGAAAAAATGAAGGGTAGCAACTGCCTGACCTGTCTTTTGTTCAAACCTAAAACCAAAACATATGTAAGCAAAATGTGAAACATATGTTCTACATATTGGACTTTTGTCAGATTTTACAGATTTGTACATTTGTCTCCTATCATCCACTCTTGCACGCATATGTAGCAATATCATTCTAAATATATGTAAAAATATTTGGCCTTTTTATAGGCTGATACTCCACACTGCCAACTCTTTTGATATTTGGTGTGGGTTGGGTTTTTTTGCCTCCAAATCCTCAGCTCTGAGACAAAGAGACTGTAACAGGAATCTCACCTCAGGGGTTTTGCCTTATTTTGAATGAAACCTTGCACGCCAGCTGGAAAATGCAAAATAAAGGTCCTAGAAGACCGAGTGAGAGAAACCTAAATCCTCGTAAATTTTACCCGAATTAACGTCGGGGAGCAGGGAGGCACCTAGGTCTCGGGATTCGCTTCCTCCCGATAAACGCAGGTCTCCGAGGGGCTACCTCGCCCAGTTCTGCTGGGGTTCAGGGAGCCTGACCTCAGTCTCAGGGGGCCCAACCCCAGCAGGAGAGGGCCCGAGGCGATGGCCTCACGGCCGCTCCCTCACCCCGCCAGCAACCAGAGCGGGGAGCTCCCAGCCAGACCTTTATTCCTGGGTCGCAGGAAGGTAACGGGCAACCACAGAAAGAGGGGAGGGTGGGGGAAGAAAGAAACGCCGCTGCCAGTGGCCGTGGGGACAGTGAGAGGGGAGGAGCGCGACGGTGGAGCACGCCGCAAAGACACTGGGCAGGAACGCGGGAGGGAAAAGGCGGCGGCCGCTCACGCGGTGTTGGTCGGCCCAGAGGGGCGGCGGGGAGGTGCCAACAGGACGCGACCGCGGCTCAGCCCCCGCCGCTCCGCCGCAACGCGCCCGGCCCCGCCTCGCCGCCACCCGCGCGCTCGGCAACGGCACCAACCGCCGCCGCCCTTCCACCGTCCGCGCTCCACCCGTCCCCTCCGCCTCCGCCTCCGCCCCGCAAGCCGCGCGCAGGGGCCATTACAACCAAAGGGGGCGCAGGCTTCAGTAGGAGCGCTGCCTGAGCAGTGCCGCTACGCCCCCGTGAGTAACGGCGGCTGGAGGCTTCCCCGTCTCCCTCCTCGCCCCCTTCTCTGCCCCCCACCATTTCTTTTCAATGTCTTATTAGCCCCCGCGACGTGCGGAGACTCACCTTCCCGCAGCCAGGCGGCTCGGCGTCCAAAATGGCGGCCGACCCAGCTTAACCCCATCGTGTCCCAGCATAGCTCTCTCCCCGCCCTATCCTCGGCTCGGGATTCCGCAGCCTCACCCCAGCCCGCGCGGCCGATCGCCGAATCACCGACACACACACCACTCTCCCTCACTCCGCGACACACACGTTCCCTTCCCTCTCCTGCCACCGGCACGAGGAGGGTGAGCACCGGGAAGACTCCCGCTCCCACCCGAAAGACGGAGAGGGGCCGGGTGTGTGTGTTGGGGAGCTACACCTCCCCCGCTCGTTGCCGCCTTCCTCCAACACACGGCCCGTCCACCTCCCCGTTCCCCCTATGGTTGCGTCCGTGACATCATCATCATGGCAACAACAGCTGCAGCCCGGAGCCGGGGAGCCGTCGCAGCCGCCGTGTCTGTGGTGCTGGGGGGGGACGGCCCCGCGCTGCCTGTGAGGCGATAGCGGACGGCCGGGCTCTAGAGCCTGCGGGGCGCCCCGGCCAAGTGCGCGCCCCTGTGTGTAGGAGCAGCGGTGGCGGCAGCAGGAGGCGGCGGGGCGGGGGAAAAGAGCGGGCGACAGACAGAAGGAGAAGGCGCGTGCGAGGGCGCGCGCCCGTGCGTGAGACTGTGCGCGCGCCGGAGGGGCGTGCGGGCGGGGAGAGGAGAGGCAGGCGGGGGCTGCGCTCGCTCGCTGCGGCGGGGGGGAGCCTTGCGGGCTCCGCGCTCGCTCGCTCCCTCCCTCAGTGCGTGCCTCGGCGGCGGCGGCGACGAACAACATGTTCTCAGTGCGGATCGTGACTGCCGACTACTACATGGGCAGCCCGCTGCCCGGCCTGGACCCCTGCCAGTCCCACTTCCGAGAGGCCCCAACCAAGCGGGTGCCCGTCGTGAGAGTCTTCGGCGCCACCCCTGCAGGTAAGGGACCCCCGTCCTTGCTGCCGCCGCCCCCCGCTGCCGCCGGCCGGGCGGGGACAGCCCCGCTGCGGCGCGGGTCCTTCTGGCACTGGGCCCGCCGACGCTCCCCCCTACCCACCCCGCGGCGGAGGCAGCGGCAGCTCCTGCTCTTTGTGGCTGGGTCGCGCTCCCCCCCTCCCGTCTACTCGCACCCGCCGCTGCGGCGCGTCTCACCTGCCAGCGAGCGCGCCGGGCCCAGCCGTCGCCGCGGGGCGGCGGCGGCGGCCGGCGAGGAAGCGACATGCCCCGGCTGTCCCCGCGAGGGAGCCCGGCAGCCGCCGCAGTCGGAGGGGTCATGTCCCGCCGCGCACCTCGCCCGCCCCCCCGGGGCTGGTGGCGGCGGGGAGCTGCGGGGCTAGGGCGGAGAGCCCACGGCTGCCGGGGCTTTGTGCTCGGCGCGGCCGGCGTGGGGGCTGCCCCGGGCGAGCGGCTGCAGCTGTGCAAGCACTGGGGGCAGCCGCCCGCTCCGCGCCCCCCACACCCCCGTTAAGGGCAGAATAACGGCGTGTGGGCCGGGGAGGTAGCGGTGGCACGCGGGGAGGTGTGTGTCTGCGGGGCGAATAGCGGAAGGGAGAGCGTGCGAGGGGAGACCTTTGAATGTGGTTACAAGTGAGACTTCTGCAGTACTTACAAAGTGGGGGTTTATGTTGATCTTACGCTAGCGTGGTGCACATCGCGTAAAACGATAGGCATTGGTGCTGCAGTGCAGAAGGGAACGTCCTAACCGCTGGCCACATGTTGCCCCCTGAGACTTCCTAATGTCACATCCCACTTCTTCATTGCCTCTTCTCAATGGACTCGTGATTATAGTGTTCCTGCATCTCCATTATGTTTCTGACCCTCAGAACAGATTTCTGACAAATGTAATATTTAGGAAAATAAATTTAATATTTCTTGTAGTTTACCCATACATGAAGCACCAAGTTGGAAAAAAACCCCAACCCTGTTCTTTGAGATTTTAGACGTAATAAGTGTCATTGCTTGTGATCCCTTTTCACTTATTTCATGTAATGCTGACCTTGGGCATTAAGGTATTTCTACATATTTTATTGACTTAGGTATTGAAAATGAGGTATTAGTGTGTACATTAAATATTAGGCAAGACAACAAGAAACAGTATAATAAAAAAGCATGTAATTCTCTTCACCCAGTTATAGTTAAGCAGTTTTTTTTTGTTGTGGGTTTTTTGGGGGGGAGTGGCGGTTTTGGGGTTTATTTATTTATTTGGAATTATCTGTTTAGGCCCAGAGGAACATGAGATATTAAAGCCATTATGATCTGATGCATCTGGAGCTCCAAATTATTAAGTGGATGAGTGGGATGAATAGATACAATATTGAAATAGTGGGACCTGTCTTGTTTTAGTTCTAATTTTGCATACAAAAGAGATATTATGTAATAATATTTATGTAATGGCATGAGTAACTATTTCATTATTAAAAAATGTAGAGCCTGAGGTTGTCTGGCAGGTAGCAGGCTTTCTGTGCATGTGTGTGGTTAACTCATTAAGGCTTATTTCTTTTAAGAAAATGTTTAGGCTATGCCATATCATGAATGTGGCATCATAAAGTAAACAGTGAAGTAGTTTAGTTGTCCAGCTATTAGGAGCACAGTAGGAAATCTCTGGCTTCCCAAACCATAAATGTTAATATTAGCTTGCATAATAGAAGTGTTTCTAATTTGTCTTGGTTAGAGAAGACACTTCGCTACAGTCTGCAAAGAAAGTGCGACTTGGCTATCTTCTGTTTATTTCCTTGTTAAACTTTTTAATGGCTTTTTTTCCTTTCTGTACCTTTCATGTGTGCTAATAAGCTAAAAGACTTTTTGTTCCATCTCTGCATTATCCTTCTCTTTTTTAAAAAAAGGAGATAAATGAAACTGTCTCTTTTCAGAGGTGTTGGACCTAAGCAGTCGTCAGAAGTAGTGTGATTACAAAGAGAGGGCTATCCAGTTATTCGCTTGAGAGTTGAAATACAAAATGAAATTGAATATAGCTGCTTACATCTACATTGGCATTTTCTTTGAGAAAGAAGAAATAGTAAAAAAAGCTTACACTGTATGACAGTGGGATGTATTTATTGTTTGGCTTGCAGGCAGTGTGATGCATGTCTGCACTTGAGTAGGTCTGGATAAGCATAACCCTTCTTATTGTGTTTAACTTTTATGTCTTGCCTGCAGGAAAGGTGCTCAGTTGCCATGCTGCCTACATGACAGCAAACTACTATGTCCCTGTAGGCTGCTTCACCTCCGGCGTGATTAACTCTGCACAAATCATAGTATGTTTAAAGCTGTGTGTCCATGCTGTGCAGCTAATTGGAAGCCAGGTTCAGAGCAGACTCCACGTTCCACCTGCTGAGTGAAGGGGGATTGATTGGTAGGTGGAAATGGCTTATGCAGATGTTTAGAAAGTCAAATGTCTAGCAGCACTCTATCTTGTGTCTGGCATCAGCCGTGGACATTGGTTCTGAAGGCACCTATCCATGCTTTCTGCCTCTTGTGGAGTTTGTGCTCAGTGTGATATATGAATGCCGAGGATTGCCAGTGTTCTTATCTTTGAGAGCTTTCATGTAATCCTGTACTCAACAATTGATTTGTAAAGGTTTGCTGGTACAATCTATAAAATTTAAAGTGGTTTGTGTCATGGTGGTTGGGGGAGGTGAAACCAAGGCATTTAATTAGAAATAATGAAAGGATGAACTCCTGGAATGGACTGTGTTGGCAATAACATTTGACAACTTCTTTAGGTCTTTCAAAGAAGAAATTTCATTGTCTTTGGCAAGATTATGTGAGTCATCTCTTGATGTTCTACATTTTTGTATAATAAGAGCTTGAAGGGTAAAGAATCAAAGTTTTATTTAAGCCCAAAGATCTGCCTGTTATTTTCTGTTTTTCTGCGAATTATAAAGAGTAAAATTCTGACTACAGCAGCAAAAGGTGAAGCACTACTTGAATTTATGTTTGAATGCATCTTAGCTGTTTGAGCCATTTCATTTCATTTTAGCCATTTGGTGCTTGAAGCAGACCGGCATGCCTTTTGGCATAGTGACTTGGACAAAAGTATAATTTCAGAAATGCTACAACACTGCCATGGTGGTAATGCAATGAAAGCAGTGTTAATACTTTATTGTATGAGATTGTAGATATTGTTGAATATAGTAGTCTTTGTATCTCTAAAGGAGTCTTGTAATACTGCTGCTTACATTTAGAAAGAATAGGTTTTAATTCGTTAGGTAGGGCTCATCTATGAAACAGTTTCATTGTCTTCTCAGACAGTGTTTCTTGTCTGCTAGCTAGGAATTTCTGTAAATGCTTTTTATGAAAAAAACCACAAATAAATAAAAAAACCTTTGAGAAATTGCAAGGCCTCTTTATTAGAGTGAAAGCATAATGAAAATTGAATTTTCTGTTTATGGATGGTCTTTTTTTTAATTGGTAATTCTCGAATTGTCATTCTTGTTGCTAAGTTGTGGTGTATGGATGTATCACAGTTTTGATTTATTTCCTGCTAGCTTTTGTCCATTTCAAGCTCTTCACTGACCACTTCAAAATAAGTATGCAGATGCTCAGTTGGGTACTTCTGTCAGGTGCTTATTCAACTGCAGGGAGACAGAACCAAACTGTAAATGCATCCATAAAGAAATCAGGGTGAGACTAGATGTCACATTAGAAGAGACGTGAACAAACAAGCTGAGGGCTGCTAAATTATTGCTTCACGTAACAAGACTGAGTGCAAGTAGCTGAAGATACTAATTGTAAACTGCATACAAGATATCTGATGAGTTGATGATTTCAACAGATAGTTGAAATATTTTTTAAAAATGAGAAAATTTGGGTGTGATTTGAGTCTGATAAATGTGATAAACTTTACAGAAATAGGTGTACATTTTAAAATTGCTTGCGTTAGGCTGAGAAATGTGTGTGCAGTTGACAGGAGGGCCTTTGGAGAAGGCAGATTAGGAATTTATTTAAGAAAAAACAACGTGTAATTTGAGAAATAATATGGGTCTGCTGTCCTCAACTGCCACTTAATACACTTTTTTTCTTTTTGAAGGGTTTTGTATTTTACATTGTGAAAGCACTGATCCAAGAGTGAACCTTACTTCAGGGCAGCACAGAAACTCAACCAAAGAGGAGGATGTTTTTAAGTTACTCATGCATGGTTTTGATTATGAGTTTTTTCTGAGGCTAGGTGTAATTTAGAGTAGGAGTTTACAGCAGCAAAATCTAAATGCATCTCAGGTAGATGTCAGTTTCTGCTTGGTTTTCTGAGAGGTGAAAAAAAGCAGAGGCAAATGCTCCAGCTCAAATTTGGCTCCTTTCCAGCAGCAGTAGCTCTGGTATGAGTCACTGAGGAGGACTGCTTATCTTCTTCTGTTCTTCCCTCCCCTTTCCCCCTTCACTGACCTGGCTAGGCAGTATGTCTCATTCCATCCCAGTGTCTTTCTCTGCTCCATTGTTGCTCACTTGAGAAGGAATGAGCTCATGGGAGGAACTTCCTTCTCTCTATGCTCAACATTTTTCCCCCCTCATTTCAGACACTGTGTCCCACGGTGGTCATTCCCTGCACTCTCCTTGATTCATTATCCCAGTGTTCATAGCCGAGCATCATTCTGGTTGCTGCTGCTTCACATATTCCATTTCCAAGAAGTGGGCGCTTGTTAACAATTTTCCACTCCTTTCATAGTGAGAGGATGCAAAATAGGATACAGCCGTTGTGCTTATGCCTCTGCCTTACTTTTTCACACGCTCTCCTAAAATATACCAGCAGACAACTCTTGATATGGGGTTATTCTGTGGACTGCAGCATGGCCTAGAAGATTTCTAGCATCGTACAGTGTAGCTCCACTTCCAGCATACTGTTTCTACATCTTGCACTGGCAGGCTCTGCATACTTCTAAAGAGCTGTTTGAAAAATAGCCTCATGTTCGTTTGTTTCTCTTCTCTCCAAAGGTTTATAGCTTCTGTGAAATATGAAAAGGGCTAGTGTAGAAATGAGAAATTTGAGATAATGTATTTATTCTGAGATTGTTTCCAATGTTTGAGTTTTGTCAGTGATGTGATTGGAGGTCATTAGTTTGTAGCTTACTTGGTCCTTAAAAGGATGTGTTTTCTAGTATGTTTGTATTTGGGATTTTTTTTTGTGGTTTTTGGCGTTTTTTTTGGTTTTTAAGAACCTTCTCCTTGTTTTGAGTCACTCATTACATACTTTGTATATATTGCCTGCTGAGTTGCTTGAGCAATGAGAGGCTGCCTGAATAAACTGTGAGATTCTGCTCCACGGGTATGAAACTTGTTAAGTAGCAAATTTAGTAGCCATGTATATACAGCTCGCAGTACTTCTGTTTCTTAAAGAAACCTTAAAATACTGTGAAAAAAATCAATGTTGTAACTAGAATCCAGATATTAGTGTTATAACCAGTATACTGTTTGCTACCGTAGAGTAACTCTTGGTCAAGTCACTGAATATATTTGTGCTTTTGCAATTCAGTCAAAACAATACATGTATAACTGACACTATGTGCTTATAACTCCATCATCTGCAAACTTTAAATCAGCAGCATCTCTGTTGGGTTTAATATCTAAGTTGGGACTGATTTTTATGGTAAGTGTCCCAGGAATACACTAATAGCTTATCTATCTACGCTACAGCTTCCAGTCCTGTTAGTCACTTGTGTTACTGCTTGTTGAAATAGCTTCTTTTTCAGTGCGTAAAATGAGTCTCCTCTAAATAGCATATTGGCCTGAAAATTGTCTCTCTTATTTTTATCAGAGTAGCACATGCATATCACAACTGAGGTTGGTGGGATTAGACAATCTGTAAACACTCAGTGAGAAACACAGTTCCTGCTTAGTAATTTTTTCAGTCTGAGTAGACAAGATAAATCTGTGGAAGAAGGAAACAGGTGTGGGTGCACCATACTATCCATTTCTTCTTAGTATCTAATTTCGGAGTTCCAGTATTGATCATTTAATACTCTCTTCTGCTAACTGTTGTCATTATCCTGGTTTTGTCCTTTACCCTTGATTGACTTGACTGGCCTCTGTGTGCAGTGGGCCTCTGAGAAGGATGATGATGACAATGAAAATGTAACCATTTGGAAAATGGCAGCATGAATACTCACACTAAAAGATCTACAGTGGATGTTCAGTCTCACAACTGAAGCAACTGAAATCTTTCAGAATGGTTGGACAGAGTCACTGGAGATTCAGTCTCATGTTACAGGAGATTTTTAGTCAGCTCTACTCTGTTTTTGTTTGTTTTTTGGTAAGCATTCTGTATCTCTGGCTATTGCAAAGCCAGCATCTAATCCTCCTTATCTGTCATAACTGGATGTTGAGTTGCCAACTGGTGAACTTGCTTGTTTGTCTCTGTCCTCCACGTCATACTTACTGTCCCTGTGTGTTACAATTGCGTGCATTTTTTAAGTTCCTGTATAAGTCTCCTCTGTATTAAATACACACTATGGGGAAAACACATTTCATTGTCTGTTGATTTGCTCTGTCACGTTTCAGGGACGTGTTCATGACAGACACACAGCAAGGTATACCTGTGTAAAGAAAAGAAGGGATTTGCTTAGGGTCCCACATCGAATCAATTGCAGAACTGATAGTACAACAAAGAAGCTACCATCTACAAGCACTGGTATTTCTGTGTTGCAACTCTGCTCACTAATAAATTAATCCAAACAATAATGTTTTTTAATATGCTGTCAAAGATAGTTGTGATAACAATTACAGCATTAAGGCCTAGGCTTGATTAGCAAGGTCCAAGGACTGATTGAAATGGTCTGCCATGAAATCTGTATAGTTCAGCTGTAATTGCACTGTTATTCATGATACCTACATGTATTCTGGTGAAACCAATAATTTTGAGTAATGCAGTGGAATAGTCTAGTATATAAGCTTGCAAACAGGCAGTATTTCTCTGCTTGTGATACAGTTACTTCACGACTGAGGATAGAGCACAAATATACAAGAATCTAAACAAATACCAGGAAAGTTTGTACTAGATATAGGGACTGTCTGAAATGCCCGTGTTTGCATAGGCTTCATTCATGCATGTTTGTTAAGGTTCTTTTCTTTCAGGAGCTGCTTTTTATTCCAGAGAAGTTATAAGGTGTGTAAAAATTCGTGGGTTTTTTGGCAGGGCATTTAAATAAAACTTCACACTTACTGGCTGGGGTGGACCACATGGCTTATTAGGGAACCGTTTGATGTCTGTATGCTCCAGCCTTTCTGTAATCAGCTTGCAGACAGCCATTTCAGATAACTTCTTCCCCCACTCACATACATATATATATATGCAGTCCATCATGTTGACTGCATGTTTATGAGTTCATGTTATGTGACCTTGGCATACGCATGCATGCATTCTCAGATTCTCAGGTTGCGCAGTTGTCGTCCTTGGAGATATTCAAAAGCTGTCTGACTGTGGTTCTTGGGCAGCCAGCTCTACATGCCCCAGCTGGAGCAGGGGTTTTGAATCCTGTGACATCCAGAGGTCCCTTCCAACCTCAACCATTCTGTGATTATTGAGATTATTCTCATCAGCAGTGAGTATCCAGGTGCTTTGTACAGCCTGTTCTTGTGTTCAGGTAAACAAATTTGCATCCAAATGATGTGGAAAGGTTGCCAAGTAGCTGTCTTTGAGTTGATTACCCTACACCTGTGAAACTTACTGGAAGGTTTTGGCAGTGTTAGTTAAAACTGATTCAGATATAGAAAGAAGAAATGAAAGAATGTTCACTACAGAGATCATTGCCAGGTTGTCTGTCTCCCAGTGACAAGTTCATTTCCTAAAAGTTACAAAGAAAGTAGGAGCAGCCACTGCTTATTTACATTCAAGTTGTGCCTCTACTGTTTGCTGACTAAACCAGTGTTTACTACAGCAAGGCTGTATGTTCTATTTTAGGCTCAATATCAACATGTGATACTTGGTGAGAATATTGAAAGGGCTGTGGAATGTTACACCTAATCCATAATACTTGGCATTACTCCTCAGGGGAGGTTTACAATGCAAGTTTTCTGACTTTTGTGTAATGAGATGTATAACGAGTCTTTCATTTTGTGTTTGAAGCTACCTAGGTGGGTTTCTGCATAGCACAGATCTTAAGCAGTGGGAATTGGAAACTGATTTAGCCCTCACTTCTGCAGGTACTGCTTTCAGATCAGTAATGAACAAACTTCTATTGCTGCCACCCTATTATATATATATCCAGATGAAGAGGTTATTTCCTGGAGTTCTTGATATGGCAGCTTTTATATTTCCTTTTTAAAAGTTATCAATTTAACCTAGCAAAAATGTTACAAAGGACTTCCATTGCAGGTGAATCTTCCTTCATATTCTTGTATGTTTTTATCCATTGACTGTTAAGCAGATGGTTTTGTGGCATTCACATTTGTAAGCAGGGAAACCTATTCTACTATTTTCTGTAGGAGATTAGAAGAAATCACAGGCAGTTTCATACATTGAGGTAAAATTAATCTGTTTTTAGAAATACTTGATAGCAGATACTTTAGTTTTCCAAATGTTTGAATTAGCTTTGTAGAATTGAGACTTAATCATCTTTACTGGTAGACTGAAATGGCAGCAGTAAAACCAGCCTGTTTCTGCTGTATTATCTGTTTGTCTTTCAAACAACAGAAGTGTGTCTTTACCCTCAGGTTAATGTTAGGGTTGGAAGTGAACCCTAGAGATCATCTAGTTAGTTCAAGTGTCCTGCTCAAAGCAGGGTCAGGTACACCAGCTCCAAGGATGGAAATGCCACAGCCTATCTGAGTAAGTTCCCATGTTTGACCATCCTCATAGTAAAACAAAACAAATGAGGAGGAAGGGCAGGGAGAACATGGAGCCCAAACCCACATAAAGGTTGGGATTTTTTTTCAAGTTTGTTGTGTTTCAGTTTGTGCCCATTGCCTCTTGTCCATTCAGTGGGCACCACTGAGGAGGAGTCAGACTCATTCTTCTTTACTGCTTTCTATCAGGTATTTATATATATGGAATTGTTAAGATCCTTCCACCCTGACCCCAATCCTTCTCTTCCTAAGGCTACAGAATCCTGGCTCATGAAGCCTTCGCTTGTATGTCCAATGCTCCTAGCCCTTAATCATCTTCATGGCCTGGCTCCAGTATGTCCATATCTGTCTTGTACTGGGGAACCCAGGCCTGGACCCGGCGTGCCATATGTGTCTCACCAGTGCTGAGTATAGGAGAAGGGTCACGCCCCTCAACCTCCTGGTAGTGTTCTTCCTAATGCAGCTCAGGACACCATTTGCATGCTTCATGGCTGAGGCACATTGCTGGTTCCTGTTCATCCAGGACCTCTGGGTCCTTCTCTGCAAAGCTGCTTTCCAGGCAGTCTGCCTTCAGCCCTCAGTGATGTATGAAGTTGTTCCTCCCTAGGTGAGGACTTTGCTCCATGCTTGGAGAGCTTCACGAGGTCCCTCGCTGACCATTTCTCCAGCCTGTCAAGGTCTTGCTGAACGTCAGCACAACCCTCTGGTGTATAAAGCACTCTTCCAGATTTTATCATCTGCAAACTTGCTGAGGGCACACCTGTGCAATGTCCAGGTCACTAATGAAGTTGTTAATATCGGCCTCAGTATTGACCTCTAGAGTACACAACAAATGACTGGCCTGCATGTTCCGTTATTGCAAGGCTGCTTCTCCTCACTTAAGTTTCATTTCTCTCCCCACTGCATAAGAGTTAAATCTGTTTTAGAGCTCTCCAGTGTGTGTTTTGTTGTTACCTCTTCCTTTTTTTAACATGCCATCCTCTGAGGTGAAAGTATATACACTTCATTTCATTTTTTATTAGAGCAAGGTTTGTTTTGTAGCTTTTATAAAACTTCGATGTAGCTATCTCAGGTATGGTGTAACTGTGTAAAAGTAGTAAACTCTAGGTCTGTATTTTCTGGGTTTTGATAGTATGTTTTACCTGAACAGAAGACATCGGAATGATCTAAAATAACTGAATATAAGTCATCATTTGATTAAAAAGATATTCTGTGTCAGAAATACAGTTTTAAATGTCCCGTGTTTTTCTTGCATCAGAAATGTGGCATATGTTGTGCATAACGTAATTTAACTTGCCATGGTAATTCAGGTTTTTGGGGGTTTTTTTATGTATGGTTCTTATGGAATTTGTGCATTCACGTGTACATCTGTAAACCTGCAATTCCCATGTAGGGATTAATTTAGTATCTTTACAGTCTATATTCCTGTTTTGATCTGATGCATTGAAAAACCTGAAAGAATACAAAAAGCAAACCTCAGAAACCCCACTAACAAAACTCTCCACCTTGGTGTAGATGGGAAGAATAGAATAAAGTTCTGCTAAGCATTTACAGATTGTGCCAGCATGTCAAGATTTTGGTGAGCTTGTGTTCTTATGCCAGCAGTTGGAAGTGTAATCAAGGAAATAAATAGCCATTTTTAACCACTGCTATATTAAAGATGAAAGACTTAAGAACAGAAACCAGTTGTTTTAGGCAGTGTGCAGATAGTGGTGGATAGTCCTCACTCCAAAAAAATTATGTTCTGTATAAACAGAGCATTAAAAGGTGTAGAAAGAGTGATACGTTATAAAAACAGATGGCATGGTAATATTGTTAGTCATTATTTTGAAGTGGAATTTTGTAGGAGGGATTGCCTGAATGGAAAAACAGGAGGAGGGGAGGATGTGTTGAAAGGAAGGCTTGGAATGGAAAGGAATATGTAGAGCATGTGAGGTGAGCTGGGGAAGTGGGGGGGTTGGTGGAAGGAGAGTGCTGAAAGCAGCCAGGACTGCGGAAAATATTGATGTTAGAGTTGCAACAACAGGGACCAGTTATCTAAGGCTTCTCCCTTTTGGTTTCACTTGCTTTGGCTCATGGGGCTGATTCATCCCCTGGAATTTCTTGTCTCCAGACTTGTGGCTGGAAGTAGATGTGTTACATGAGGTTTATTGCTCTGTGCAGTGGGAGAAGAGAGAAAGAAAACAAAGTGCCCCCCCCCCGGACTGAGAACTGTCCAAGAAGTATAGAACCCAGCAGAGAACTACAGTATTCTCATGAGCACTGTGCAGTTTGTGAACATGTTCAGTGTTGCCTGCTTTCATGAAAATTTGTATTATTTTCAGGTTAAGGGATGTGAAATTGTAAATACAATTATTTCTGAATGTCTGGTGTTCATCTTCCCAGTGTACTAGTAGAAATAAACTAAAACCAGCCAGACTTCAAGCCTGACTTTGCGGCATGATGCATGTACAAGAAAATATGTCTTTTGCTGGCAGAGAAAGATAGGTGGGTCTGAAAATGTAGCTCTGTACGTGGCAGATTTAAAAAATAGAACAAAAAAAAGTGAGAAGCAGGTCACTTCTTTAATTGATCTTCTCTTCTTTAGTGTAAATGAGCTTTCTGTAGCCTGTTTGTCATGTTCTTCACTTGTTTCTGTGAAAATCCTACTTGTTTTTGTGTAAGCTTGATTTGCTGAAAGAAAACCTTAGCTGCATTTTGCTTGTTACAAGTTAACCTTTGGCTTTTTTAGGGCGTCGTTCTCTTAAGGAAACTGCTAACAATGCTGTGTTTTAATTTTATTAATAATTTGGCTTCTGTAGCCATATAACTCATTAAACCATTTAATGTCGCTGAATGTTTGAATTCTGTAGTTTTTAAAGGAAAGGATGAGTGATTGCAATATTTTACTATTTTTTTTTTTTCATGACCAGACACTTGGTATTTTCATAGCAGTACATTGATGGTGAGAGGCTGAAGCTTATGCATTTGGCAGTAAAGTTGTGGAGATAAAATGGTGATGGAAAAATAACAGTAGATCAGAGAGGCTATAGAACCTTTAGTAAGAAGTTGGTTTAGGAGAAAACCTGGTGACTTACGACTGCTGTGTAATGCTTTTATTATCTGAAGATACATAATTTGATATAAGAAGGGTCAGGAGAAGCACAAGTAATGTTTAAAACCGAGCATTACAAAACTTTGGCTGTTTTTACAGCTGCTCTGCAGCAGCTGTCAGCTGAAGCTTGAATCTCTGCATGTGCTTCTAAGACGGAGTTTTTTGATCCAGTAGTTTGCATTTTTTTCTTTTATATTTAGTTAATGATCTTAAGTGTTTTACGATATGCAGTATTGAACAGGAGTTTCTTAGTCAAAGTATTTGATGCAGTAACTGTCACATTGCATAAATGTTGCTTTCTGGAACAGTCTGATTTTATTTAGCTTGTGTTTGGACAAATGCACAATGTGATTGTTAGTGTTTTTACACTAGGAAGTCACTTAGAATTGTGGGTAAGGGGGAGAAGGAGGAGAAAGACCTGATGCAATAGATTTGCTGAGCTGCTATGAGGCTTGGGGATGGTGTTTTTGGTTTTTTTTATGGAGGTAGACTCAGTCTGTTTTCCTCAAATAATTGGATTCTTTAGTAACACAGTGTAATTGAGGTTTCAGCTGATCTACAGCTGAAAATAGCTTACTGTTTCAAAGTACTTTGTGAGCTGCTTATTGATGCTGTAATGAATAACTAAGGAAAAGTAGATCATTTTCTACCAGTTGTGTGTTCTGAATTACTGCAGACACTGAAGCTCTGCAGAAGAATTCTGCTGTTTCAGTTCATGAAAACAGTGAAGCAGGATACTGCTGATACTGGAGGTAGTGTATTCATGTGAGGATTACATATATGAAGAGAAAAAGAGGAAAACATAAAACTTAGGGAATTGCAAGTCCATTCCATGTGCATTCATAAAGGAATCTCAACTTTTTTCCCATCTAAACATTATTAAAACAGTTTCTTAATTTTTTCAACTATGTAGTGATCTGTTAAAGATACCAGCCATTCCTTAATGTAACTAGAAGTGATAGACTTAGATACTCTGCTGTTCTGAATATAAGCCTGGTTCTTCAATAGCTGTAAATTGTGTATTTAAATGCATACCCAGAGCCGTAGTATTTTTGACAGAATAGAACCTAGTATAGTGGTTACAAATCTTGTAATAGTCCTCAACAAAATTTTGGATGTTAAAATTTAATATCACTTAATTTTTTCAGCTTTTTTTTTTTTTTTTTCAGTTAAGTCGTAACTGGAAATTTCTTCAACTGTTGTATAGACATCCTTCATTTTCTTATAGTTTGTAGGAGAGAAGAGGAGAAATACGTGGTAGGAGAGTTATCCACTAAATCTTTGGCTCTGTCAGTACCAGAGTGATTAGGTATGAGTGCAGACTCTTGTGATTATATTTTGAAGTGTATGTTTCATTTGTCACTGTGAGTTTGTTAGGGAAAATGAAAATATTTTTTAAAAATATTGTTTCAGTTTAATGTAGTGTTTATTGTATCAGTTTAATGGTGAAAATTGTAATTAAGGATGATAGTGTTACCTGTACAAAGGGAATGACTTCTAGTAAACTCCTATAAAAGTGATGCTTTTTAAAGTACAGTTTTTCTTTCTTCATTGTAGCACTTATATTCTCTCAGTTTTGAAAGAAATGTGAGATCTAGAGGCAGTTTTATGTAATGACTTAAAAAATCACTTTGTGAAAGGAAAAAAACCCTCATATTCTGAAGTACAGCAGCTGTTTTACAGCATCCGATTACAATGGTTGTTTTTTTCCAAAGCATTATGTTTTAAGCAGTCTCTAATGTGACTGTTTAATGTATTGTGATTATTAATACATAATATAAAGGAACTTTTTATTCTGTCTGATACTATTGTTTGCATGTAAGGAAGCAGTCTTTTTTTTTTTTTTTTAACGTGCTGAGTTGTTTGGGCTTTTTTCTATTTTTGATTAGTTTTCAGTTAACCAACAGAATTCATCACCATGATACCTTACATATTTTACCAGGAGAAAAGTCTTTTTTCATCAACCTATGTTCTAGTAGCTGCCAGCATTTAGAACAAGGAAATCTCCAAGTTGATATTGGAGGCTAGCCATGTAAAAGGATAGGGTGCCAACTGCATGAAGTGTTTTTCTGGCAGATAGCTTCTGTGTACACTCATCCCTAGCTTACAAGTAAATCTGATCTGAGGTAGTTTCTGCTTTTGTGAGTTAGCTCAAGTTTAGCTCTGAATTAATGAAGTATAGGTCACATTTGTAGTGAAAATTGTTGCTCTTTGTCTGTTTTTGTAGCAAGCACAGTGAGGTCAAGAGCTCTTTTTCCAGTCAGGAACTTCAGTCACGTTTTAGAATAAACTCAGTTGCAACTGGACATCATTGTCGCTTGTTGCCAAGCTGTTCGTTTAACTGTTTAGAGTTACACATGCTTCCAAAAATCATCTTATGAGGCTTAGGTATTTCTACATGGGCCCAATTGTAGACAAAAGGCTTTACTTCAAAGAGGTTTGTAATGGTTAGAATTGTTGTAGTTTTGTTTTAAAATTTGCTCAAGCAGTTAAGAAATCTGTAAACAAACAAACAAAAAATCAAACATTTTCTACTGTTACTAAAGAATGTGATGAAAATGGAGTAATCTTTTCCAAAAGTGAGAAATAAACTGAAACAGAAAGAATTGTGGGTGCAATTAAAACTCCTAATTTCCATTAAGTGAAAGGTGAAAAAAGTGAGAAATGCAGATGATGATGATTATAATTAATATTTATGTAGAAATGGGTTGCACTTTTCCCAGTGGGGAGACAAATATTTATGTTCTGTAATTGTCTGTTAACAGAGATCTTGATCCCTCAATATTGAATAGTAGCAGCCACAATAATAGGATAATTGTGTCCAAAATGTCACATTTTAAGATTATTTTTTTTTTTTGTTAACATGCCATTATTGTAGGAAATCATGCATGGGATCTTTCTTTGTCTTAAGACAGTTTCTTAATATTTGAGACATTATTAAAATTTCAAGGAACAATTTTAAGTTGTGTGTAAGTTTGTCGGTAGATGATTTGGCTAATATGGTTCCATAACATCATGACTTGATTTTTCAAAAGTATATATTTACAGTTCCTATAAAATGGATGTATTTCTGGCTATCTCCAGGAGTTCTACCCTTATGGCCACTTTTTTAACAGAAATGTGCTACAAATGTTTTTATCTAGAAACAGTGATTAGAGTCCTGTGTTTCTTTTGCATAATTGTCAGAGGTGGTTACTTATTTGTAGGAGAGAATATGTAGAAGTCACAGTCTCATGTGTGATTTGGGTATGAGGTTAAGCTTTTAGTTCTTTATGACCATAATTTTTAAGTGATTGCTATTTTTTTCATGCAGTTGTAACTTCAAGTTTTTGTCTCCCACACAACTCCCTAGTTCATGCCCTACGCAGAATGTTATACTTCAAGACCTGAAAACCTGATAAAAGTGAGATAAATCGAAAGACTTGCTATATCAAACCACTGCCCTTTTAAGCAGTATCTCTGTGTTTGGTCATTACTTTATACTTCTACTAATTAAAGTTATTTTAAATTGGATTAAACTCTTGCAAGAGAATAATTCATTCAAGTTGGCCTTTCAAGATTATGTTCAGATTGAAAGCTGAGAATTACATGCAGAACCTTTGCAAAGACATTTGACTTTTCTTTCTTTTAATTCTGTTCTTGCAAAGAGGCATTTTTTGAGTGTTTGTCTCATATATGTGTACATGACTGCATTTCTGTCTGCCATATATGCAGTTAGCAAATGATTTTGTGTTTTAAAATACTAAAGTAATTCTTTAATTTAGGTATCAAAGATGTAGAATGAAGACAGAAGGATTGAATGACTTGTACAAGGTCATGAGGGGTATGAATTTGTATTCGTCCTCCTTTTCTTGCCTTTAGGTGTCTTAATCACAAGACCATCATCTAATATAATGATACGCACCAGTGCTTCTAAGAATTCTTCACAGGAAATGTGCCTTTATGCCATAATACTGTGTGTAGATTTGTCCAGCTAAACTAAGTGATCAATAGACTAGAAACAGACATTGTAGAATATGTATTGAAAAGTCATAAACAAAAGGTGTTATTGAAAGATTATATTTTGAGGAAACTAAAGATGGTTGTGCTCATGAATTTCAGTTTACTCCATTCAAGTTTGTGCTTTTTTCATCAAGTGTTAAAGATCTGGAGTATTCTGTGCTGATAAATCATTTCAAAGATTCACAGCATAGCATTTTATTTTCTGAAGATTAAAGTTTTGACTGTGCTGTGTCTTCTCATGTTTTTGAACCATATTCAAGCACAAATCTAGTGTACTAGTGCTAGTACACTTCCACTTTCTGAAAGAATTGTTTGAAGGATAGCCCCTGACATAGTTTGGCTTACACAGTTCCTTTCTTAAAAAATCCTGGACAGGGAAACTTGGCAGACAGTCCTATTGGAAAATAATAAATACGCCTCTGCCAGAAGTGTTTGAATTTGTTACAGTCATCTGGTCTGGACTAGTAGGTGTTTAGAGATCTATGAATAGCAACATTAGAGGCAGAGGAGCAATTTTTCTACAGGCATAGGGTTGAAATGATTCTTATTTGGTAGTCTGCCTTTGTCATCAAAGATTTAAAAACAATGTTTTTGTTCTGTTTTGTTTTTTTCTTTTAAAGGTTTTTTTGTTTGTTTGTTTTTTGGGGTTTTTTTTCCCCTGAAGAAAATAATATGTTGCAATAAACAGAACGTAAAATTTGCTGGAATGTTCATTTTAGAACAGTACAGTGCAGAAGTACCCCAGTGACACTGATGAATAGTTTTTCTGACCAAAGACAAGGCAAAAAATAAACAGCCTTACCTGTGTTCTTAAATTCAACATCTTTTGGTGGTCTTGATGCAATTCCTTTCTGCTTTTCCTAGAAATTAATGAATTCTTTGTCTCTTAAAGGGCTAGGGCTCCAGGGGTTTTAATAGTTTCTCTTTAGAGTTGCATAAGAGTTACTATTACTTGCTCTCAGTACAAGGTTTTCAGGTTGTCTTCCCAGTCCACAACCATCACTATTAATACTATGATGTAGTGGTCACCTGTATGAGAAGTTCCCATGGGCCTATGCTTTGCTCTTGATGCACTTTGTGTTTGTTTTACTTCTGATATATTCAAGTTAATTGACTACGATTTGAAATTATCGGTCAGGTGTTTGTGTTAGCTATGCAAAATGCTTTTTAAGCACAGGCTTTTATTCCTGGTTATGGTCTGTTTCCTCCAGGTGTCCAAGTGTTTGAATGTCCATTGGAAGAGAGAGCATTGTAAGAGGAGTCTAATAGTTAGGGTGTTAAAGTTCAGATTTTGTTTTCCCATCAATTTCCTGTGGAGCTTTGGAAAATGGTACTTACATCTGTAGAAATATAAAGCAGAGTAGAAACAAAGTCCTAATTTTATAAGTTGGCACAGTGCTGCACTGGTAATCTGATCTAAATAATTTGAATCTATGTTACCGTATTTTCACTTTTTAGTCTAATTGCAAATAAAAAAAAATATATAATTTTCTTCATTGTCCTGAACTTTGCTATCAGTACTTACAGGTTCTTTTGTTCTGGACACCTGAACAAGTTCAAGTGTGTCAGTTGTTTCTTAGACTCACTGTTGATAATTCCATTGTTATTATTCAAAGGATTAAATTAAAGCTTTCTCTTAAAAGGACCAAGAGCTGAGACAGTGAAATAGACTTCATTGTCCAGAATTGAAGTGATACCATTAGTACTGGAAATAAAATGCAGATACTTCCAAATCTGAGACAGAGAAGCAGGAATATTTGTGTTCTGTGATAGTGGTGTCCTCAGAGATTTTTCTAGACTTACTGGGGCCTCATATAGTGCTCTTTATTGCTTTCCAGAACTTGATACACCCAGAGAATCTTGTTTTGTTTCGTTTTTAATGAGTGTGAGATGATGTTGACTTTACACTTCAATAGCCCAAAAGCGTTTTACTAATTAGTAATCTTTAAGGGCTGTGAGTTGACTGCAACAATAACTGTCCAACAGACCTCAGGGACAAAAAAAAAAAAAGGAGGTATGATTTGGCAGTGTACTTCTGAACCTGGGTAAACTACTTCTGTCTTCTGACACTGGACGATTAGTGTGAAGTTGTTGCATGGCTTCAGGCAGACAGCCTGTCTTTTCAACTCTTGGAAATGTAAGTAATTGCTTCTGAGGAAGACTAAATACTCTTTTAAGGTGTATCTTCACTAAATTGTTAGCAGTAGTGCTTTTGCTTCTTGCCCAAAAGTGTATCATGCCATTTGCATTAACAACCTGCATGTGCTTTCAGATTTGGTCAAGTTTATTTGCTTTAGGGAAAGGCATACATTGAAATTCAAGCCCATTTATTTCTCAAGCTTGCTGTGGTAATTCTGGTAAAATTATTTGAGGGCCTGTGGTCCTCCAGTCTTGTTGCTGCAGTTGTTCTTGAAGGGCATGTAAGCTGACATAATGCACTTGCAAAAGCTCTTAGAGGACCTTGGCTTGAAAAGTAGAATATATCACTAGAAATACATGGATGAACAAAAACAATATTGAAGATGCATAATCACCGAATGGTATTTTACAAGGTTAACTTGGGTTTTCAGATCTGGTTGCTAACCTTTGAGATTTCCATGGGGTAACCAGCTGTAAGGGTATCTAAACACATGTAAATAATGCAAAAGCTATTTCAAAGAGATGGAGACAATCACTTCTCTGACAGTTGTCCTGGGTTCAGCAGTAGCAGTCATTTCTCTCCTTAGTAGCTGGTGCAGTGCTGTGTTTTTGACTTTCGGCCTGGGAA
>WYDI02026438.1:8738-19658 GCA_009867235.2 Psittacus erithacus | reverse complement strand
GACAGGACACCTGACCCAAACTAGCCAAAGAGGTATTCCATACCACAGCATGTCATGCCCAGGATGTAAACTGGGGGTGGTGACCCAGAAGGGTTAGATCACTGCTGGGTTGGGCTGGGTATCAGTTGGCAGGTGGTAAGCGATTGTATTCTCTTCCCTTGTTATTTCCCTTATCATTGTTATTATTGATGGTAGCAGCAGTGGTTTTGTGTTATACCTTAGTTACTGGACTTTTCTTATCTCAACCCATGGGAGTTACATTCTTTTGATTCTCCTCCCCATCCTTCTGGGAGCAGGAGGGAAGGAAGCGGGGGGAGTGAGCGAGTGAGCTGTGTTACGACTGAGCTTAAACCACGACAGTTCTTTTTGGCACCCAGCGTGGGGCACGAAGGGTTGAGATAAAGACAGATCTGACCAGAATGTGTCTAATCATATTTGTGATAAGCATTCATTGTTTCAGATTAATAGTCATTCATCACCAGTTGTTATTTCAGTTACCAGGTTGTAGTGAGGAGCTTAATGAAGTCCTATGGGTAACTTAAATGTGGGATGTTACCCATCCTATTACTAAAATATGTAGCTTTTAAACAAATTACAGATAAATAATGAGGTCTTACTTTGATCCAATTAGATGATGCTGATGGTTTTCTCAGTGCATGGGAAATGCAAGTTCTGTTGCATTCTTTAATCATTCCTGTAGCTTTTGATGATCCATTCAACTAAAAAGATTAATACAGTAAGATTTTAAATACTTATATTAAACTTGTAATGATATTTGACTCCTTTTTCTAAACATGGTAATCAGTAGACATAAATTTTCAAAACCTGAATCAACAAAGTCTTGTTAGTGGAACTTTGTATGCAGGTTTGTATAATACATGCTATTCCTTGTCATCTTCAGTTTAAGCAGGATTTTGCATAAAGCCAAATTTCTTAGAATAATAGCAGCAATCCCAGGGGACATAAAAGAAAGCATCCTGGGATCACAGGTGGTTTTTTGATGTATCAACTTTGTTTTCAAATGAGAACCAGTTCTGTAGTTGTAGTTGTGAGGAAGCATTCAATGCCAAAATCAAGTCGATCTAATAAAATGCTGTCTGCTCAAGCTGTCAGAGAGCTTGAAACTATAGCTCTGAGGTGTGAACTAACCAGTTCTTAAACCCGTGCCAATGTGACTGCCAGTAGTGATGTTCTAAAATGTTACTTTTACTGTTTAACTGCTCATTGAGCTCTAGAAGGTACTATCTACCTAGATAGTCTCCAGAGGTTTCTTCTGACCTCAGCTGTTCTGTCAATCTGTTCTATAACAGAAGAAATGCATCTAATATACCTGCATTAAAATAGGTTCATCCAGTTACTTTGTATTTCAAATTTACTTCTTTGTTCTGTTGAAGCATTTTAACTTATTCTGTTGCATTCGATTAAAAGAAGGAATACCCAAGTCATTTCTACATAGTATTTACTAATGGAATTGAAACTAAAAGCAAGTTTTCAGCTCTTCTTAAGTTTTGAATGAGAGAAATCTGAGTTTGACAGTGCTCTTTTAGTCCTGTGAGTAAAATTTTAGAATGCAGACATTTCAACTGGAGTGTTCCTTGTTTGAACGAGCACACGCACATGCTGTTAACTACCATATATAGAGATAAAATCTATATGATTAGAAATGTTATTGTTGTTTTAATATACAATGTGTCTTGTGTTCAGTTTGGCTGGTTTTGAGCTCTATGATAAAAACATTAATTCTTTCATGCTTTTTGCACATATGTTTTTGGTATTGTTATTGATGTATTTTTATGTTTGTGTTCTTCTACTGTTTGTTTTATTGCAGCTTTATTGTTCTTCAGCCATGTGCCAGGAAGTACAAACATACTGGCTCTTTCTGGCCTGGTGAACAACAATATTGATTCTAACTGTAATAAAACTGATGAAAGTGATTTAAGGTGAGCATGTCACCTTATACTGTATGCTTTAATTTGTTCTGAATTATATGTAGTTGCAGAGTAGGAACTAGAATTTGATTTTTAGGAAAGTTTAATAACTTAGGGGGCTTAATCCCTTTAAAGAGCATAAATATTTCATGCGATAAGTCACTGGTTATAATATTTATAATAAACTATTTTTAGTGCAAAATGGCTGTGAAATTCGTTTGTATCAGGTATGTATAATATTAATAGGATTCAAGGAAGGAAAAGTATTGCAGAAAGTGAAATAGTGCAGCAGTCATACATATTTATGTAAATCAGCTGATAGAGTTTGGGTATTCAGAGTGAGATGTTTTATGTAAGAACAAAGAGTGTAAGCAGTGCCCATCATACAGAAAACGGTGACTATGAAAAGAATTTTGGGTTGTTGCAGACCAGCAGGAGAGTGAGTGTCAGTGTGATGATAAAAGAGCTAATGTAATTTTTGGTTACATTAATAACAGGAGAATGCTTAGGAGGTTGAAGGTAGCATTTGTGAAACAGATGTGACAAGTGATGTGTCCGATTTCTGTGCCAATGTATTTTAAATAATGTTGAAAAAAACATAGAAGGCTCCATAGATAGCTCGAACATGTTTTTTCCTCCTCTGGGGGATTTTAAGATACATTTTGGTTAGATTGTAGCAGGAGCTTGTGAAGAAATGATGGGAGCTTCTGGTCTAGTGTAGAAAACCAGAGGAAGAACAAATGCCTAAAATTTTAGCTAGTCAAATTCGAACAACAGCACAAACAAATATAAAGCAAAGAAGATTTTGAGAAAGAGGAGTTTAAGGGATTTTGAACTGCATGTTAGAGGAAGTTGGTGGCCTCCTTGTCTCCTAAAGCTAGATCTTTAAGATCCTAAATGGATCTTTCTAGAATGACTGCTTTTGTCGTGTGACTTACTGGATGACCAGGTTAACTTCTGGGTTTGTAATATCCTTGAAGGTGTGAGTTCCAGTTCCCCATTAGGCTCCTTGTGTTATCTCAAAGCTTACTGGCTTGTGCTGTTCTAATCTGTGTGTGAAGGGGCAGCCCCAGGTACTGGGAATATAGATAAAATCGGTGGGTAGGAGGATTGTGTTTTCTGTATCTTGGAGCTGGTGAGGGAGCTCGCTAGCTTTGCAGCGCCATTCTAATGGTATTACCCTGTACTAACAGCTCTGCAAACTGTCATGGTGGGAGCAGCTGATACATTGTAAATTTATGTACTAGTTTAACCTGCTGTAACTTGTGTTTGTGCTCATGACAGGCAAAACGTCATGCCTGTACTTTAAAAGCATTTCAGCGGTTGTAGTGTTCATCTTGTGCCACTGTCATTGTGGGCACTGTCACAGTGGAATCAGAATTTGAAGCTAAATGTACATTTTCTATCGAATGTGTCTTGGGGTAATCAGGATCTCTCTGCCATTATCTTACTATGGGTGAGGGAGGTTAGTGTTTTAGAACAGGGAAGCCTGTATTATCTTCCAAAAGCAGCTGTTAAATGCACAATTTGAGTAAAACTTAGCTTGAGAAACCAATTTTTGAGATGTGCTTGACCTTAGAAATGCATCTGATCAATAATTTAGCATGTGTAGGACTGGGTTCTTTTGACTGCTTGTGACCTAAGAAAAGACGCCAGTATTGGGCATGCTTTCTCACCATGGCCAGGTAAAAAGCCAGAAATGTTTGGGTTGAGTCACTGGCTTTATTATTTATTCATTATTGCTAAGTAGTTCTGATGCATACTGTATTTTGGCAGATGCTATTTCCTTGTTTCCTTTGTGCGATGAAACCCTTCTCCAAAAAGAGGTAAAAGAGATACTTTTTCAAGTAGTGTTTGATCTGGTTAGAGCTACAGAAAGATTTGGGCAAGTATTTCAGCCAAATAAAGCCAGTATTTTAGTAAACAGAAATGTACTTTGGCATACCCAGTCTATTTTTATTCCAACCTCTTTTTAGTGTATAAAAAAGTAACACTGTAATAAGCAGTTTCAGTAGAGCACAGGATCAGGCCAGACCTGATGGTTTGATTCTGTGCTCTGTAAAATACAAATAGAAAGCCTCTGCTATTCTTTTCTAAAGCAAGTGTACATTTTTTCCTGTTGGTGTTGAGCACTTCAGCATCAAGTGTAGTAATGCAAAATACAGCATCACAGCCTTATCGGAAACAGTTATCTTTATTTCTAGACAGATTTGTTTATTTATGGCAGTATTAGTATTTCACTGATATTGCTCTGATTTATGGCACTGAGAGACCTTCCTGGCACTATCATTGCCTCTGTGCCTCCCTGAGAGTGTGAGAGGTCATTGCAAAATACTGGACAGTATTGTTTGTGAAACAAATGTTTCCAAATAGTCAAGCTCATCTGCTGAAGGAAATTCACCCGTTGCTGTCAGAAATTTTTTTACTCAATCATTAGTTACACAACCCATGTTGATGAAACACAGGTCAGAATGAATCATTGGAGAAATCTCAAGTGGAATGGAGAGAGAATGTGGTCAGTCAAGGAGCAGCTAACGTCATCATATTTACTCCAATACCTGCACCTATCACAGGAAAAGTGAGCCTCTTCTAGACAACTGGCTTCCTTTGTTGTCTCTGAAGTTTGATGTTCTTCACTGAATAGTTACCAAATTCGATATTGTTCATCTATGTCCTTCGTGGAGTATACACTCCAGCTTGAGCGAGTGTTGTCCTGATTGAAACCTGGTTCTTAAAGGAGAGAAACTAATAAAGGAGGAAATTATTTGCTAGAAGATCACCACTTTCTGGCCAGTCTAGCTATCAGCTATTTGCCTATAGTTTCCTTTCTGTCAGCAGTCTTCATCTGTCAGTTTGAGGCTTCAGGCGACTCAGAAACTCGGTAAACTACAAAGCTATGCCAGATCTTTTTGAGGGCCAAAAGAGAGGTCTAAAAACTGGGCTTAGTTGAGAGGACTTTATACTCTTTAGTGGCAAACTGGCAAGCATTTTTCATTGTATTTCTCAAAGCTTCATAGCATTGAGTCACTATTATTTGCTTGGCAATTGAAGTTGCATTGCTGTGACTTTGTTTCTTTAAGCAGAATGTGCTCCTAAGAAGACTTTGAGGAGGCAATGCCCATTGACCATTCCTCTGCTTAAGGCAGACAGTGAAGCATATAATTTAATTTAAAATTTCACAAATATCACAAAGAAGTGATTCTCTTTGTGCTTATGAAAACATCTTTTTGTTGGTTTTGTTTTTTTTTCCCCCCTCAACTTCAAAGGGGAACAATAGCATGACAAAAAGTGGTTCTCCATTTCTGTTTCGTGTTATATTGGTGTGAAGTTTTAGCTTGGATGATAATAGGAAAACAGCTAGTTTAGTATCATCTGGTAACTACAACACAGAGATGAAAAGTAAAGCAACTTCAGAACATGCAAGGAAGTACTGGGAGTCTGTTAGTGCATCTGGTGGTGACAGCCTGAAATTTCACCCAGCTCTTCCAAATCTTTATGAATATAACATGCCTGTAAAATATATTTCTACTTTTCCATCTTCTGTTGCTATTTTGCTTTCTAGCTGTTTTTAAATGTAGCTGATTGTGTCCCTGAAACACTGGAGAGATGTCTGTACAACTGCTATCTTAAAATAGGATGATTTACCTGTTGAAGGGGTCTGTCTGCCCCTACTGCTCTGACATAGAAGCAGCATAATGCTTACTCAACCCATTAGACTGGATGAACCTCATGCTTAAAAGAAAAGGTAGACCTCTGGACTAAGAAGAAAGATCCATCAGACTCAAGAATAAGTATGTGTAATATGCAACTTGGAAGATACAATTGTGCTGTTCCTACTATGTTTTTTTTTCCTTTGTGGTTCTTTCTCAACACTGACCTTTTCTTTGCAGGTCAAACTTCAGTGATAGGAGTCCTTAGGCTCCTTTCACTGTTAGGTTCATGTACAGTTCTGTTGACAGTTAGGCACATGAAAATAATGTACTCTTTTATCCCCAAGGGTACAACATAACAGAAATGTCTTTATGGGGTGAAGAGTAGCACAAAGTATGTGATACAAGTTTTGGATTCAAGTGCACATAGTAAAATGAGTCCAAATAGGGAATGACAAATAAAGAACCTCACACATGTAGACAGGATGCATGGGCCTTAAAAGTGCAGGCAGATAACTAGACAGATCATGTCATTCATACATGATGTGATAACTACATGGAGAGTAATTCTGAGTATATTGTCTTGTGTCTACTTATTTTTGCAATGATTTCACTTTTACTGAAATAACTCACTTGGGAGTAGGCACTTTGACTGTATTAGCGCCATTTGATGTTAGACAATCCTTTATTAAATGTATTTCCATTAGAAAAAGGAAAGTTACATTTATGCATGTTTATAGTGTATACTGGGGGCTTGTCTGCACAATTTTTTTGTATGTAGTGAGCTACAAATTAGACTGCTAAGCTTTTTTTTTTTTGTTTAACCAGAATAAAGAGACTTTAGAAAATAGCATGTTTTGTAATACACATCCCTAGACTTATATATCTTCCAGTTGAGTGCAGATGTTAATTATTAGTTGGTTAACCTCAAATCTCTCTGGAGCAAAAGTTGTAAGCCTGGTCACATGACAAGCCATAATGTTGATTTCTATCAACAGTACTTCTTAAAAGTTTTCTTAACAATAGTCTTAAGTTTTTCTGAATGTTTAAGTAAACTGGCATTCTTTTGCGTGCTTAGCTACAGATTGTGGTGGGTGTGTCTTGAATCCTCTGTTGTGAGGGTATTAGAGTTTAGATTGCTTTTGTTTCGCCTCATAAATCATAATTCTGACACAGTAACTAGAAAGAGTGCTGTGCCGTCCCTGAGAAAGCATTGCTTCATTTGTGCAGATATGTTTGAATCTCCAGTGTTGAGCCAATTTCTTGTGCTATCATTTCTGTGAGAATTTCCGTGTATGTTTGTTTTCATTGTATAGATCTTAAAAAGGACATTCCCCAAAATAGTTCACTTTGGGGGGTTGGTGAGGAAGGGAAGTGGAATTCTTGCAGTATGACACTTTAATTCTTTCAGTCACTTTCAGTCTCTTTAATTCTTTCAGTCAAGCTGGGAGTCATGTCTGTTTTCTGACCAGTAGGTGTTCAGGAAGTCTGTCTTAAAGCAGTGCACTTGAAACTGCTGGTTTTGTTCATTTCTGGTGTATTGTGATCCTTTAAGGAGCCTGAAAGTGTGAACACATGATTTCATGATAAATAACTGCAAAGTATATAAAGCTTTACTGGTACATTTCTTGATTATGAACACACACATTCCCTTTTTTTCTTTTTTTTTTTAAGGCAGAAATGAAAGTTTCCCGATTCAGTAGCACTGTCCTAACTCTGATCCAGTTATAGTAATACTGATATAATTACTCTGCTTTTAGAAACAATTTGATTTACACTCTGGATTAATTAATTATTTTTCTCCACATGAAATTCAAGTCATCTTACATTGCTTACAAGTGATAAGAATAACAGGATTTGTGCCTTAAAATGTAGAAGGAATCCCTTTCTGTTCTGTTAGTTTCTGGAAGTTACTTGCTTTGTCAATCTGCTTTGCAAAACTATCGTAAAATACTGGCTGGCTTGCTTTAAAAGTAAAGAATATCTAGAGATCGTTACTGTTTTTAAAGCCACTTATAGTACCCTTAAGAGTTTTCTGTCAATAGCTAATGAAAGGCTGACCACAAAAAAAGACTGCTCAAATATTTTATAGCAGTTAGTGAACTGGCGTTCTAGTATTTCCTTGTAGTGGCAGAAAATACTGCTTTTTGCCTCTCTAGTAAAATCATGGAGGGGGCACAACGTAAAAGCTATATGGTTTTACATGCTATCTAACTGTTCCTTCCCACTTTAAGAATGTGGCAGTACAGGATCATTTCCCTTTGCTTTTAAAGTAGAAAACTCTTAAGTTCTAGTTTTGAACGTTGCTTATGCTATTAGCTGACACTGATACTGTTCAAAGCAAGAACTGCACGCAGTTGCTCTGTGAAGCTTTGGCTCTGCATGTGCTGGCGCTAGAAGTTGTGCAGTTATGGTGAACTTGGGGAACTGATGTATGTCGAAAGGGCAATATTTTTTGCAGGATGAATTTTTAGCCAGATCACTGTTCCAGCTCAGTTCCTAGTGCAGATGTCCAAAGTCTCGTACAGTTTCAAAAGAGAAGTGAAGAATGGGAGCAAGAGCAGATGGCATAGCTTAGTTTGCATCTGATTTTGTCTCTACAGCTGAATTGCTTTTTCTAAAAAATGAGGGGTTTGTGTCATGTCTTCTCCCTGTATAAACACCTGGAGGATATTTTTGTATTGAAACACTTGGAGCACAAAGTTGATTTTGGGGTTGTTGTGGGTGGTTTGTTTTTGGTTTTGTTTTTTCTTATGCTGTGTTTTGCTTTTTAACTTTCCCTTTCCTGTCCTGGAAGAATAAAAGGGCAAAAATTTAGAACTAAGAAGCATATGTAGCAGATTTCATACTTTGGCTTTGTATAGCTGTATGTTATTTCATTTCTTCCCAAGTGCTGTTAATGTTGAAAGTGGGTGGGGGAAAGGAGGTAGTAGCTCAAACATTGGGGTGTTTTCTTTTCAATTCACTGGAATCAAAAAAAACTCAGGTCTAAATGGACAGTTTGCTATATGATAGGTTTAAATGAGTCTTTAATAAATCTTTTTTAAAACTTTCTTTAAATGTAATAAAACATGCGTATATTTCAGCAGTACGTCATATTTTGGTCATATTTAGATAAATTTGCCATTTTAATTTGGAAAAAACAACCAGTAAGCAAGTAATTTACCTCTAACTCAAATGAATCTATATACCTATGTAATGTAGCTTCTGATGTGCTGGTATGAGAAGTAAATCTTTGGCAATTCAGCTGTAGTATTTGCAACCAACTGCATTCATCATTCCACCTTTTGATATATTTGCTGAAGTTGCTGTGTGCGAGTGCTGAATATGTAGTACTGTCATAAAGCTGATTTTAGATTAAAGTTCATAAGGAATCTAGTACATTATTCATCCCAGCTACAAGGTGACTTGTGCTGATATGTTGCTCTTATAGGGCTGGAATTATATGAGAAAGTATATATTAACAATAAAGGACAGCATACAGCAATAGCTGAAACAAATGTTGTTTGTAATGTGTCACATTATCTCTTTTTAGCCTGGCCTGGACTTGATTGGGAAGATTAAATAGTGTGATAGATGTCAGTTGTACTGAGGTTGAACTCAATGTCAGTCAGTTTGCGATTGGTAGATGTTCTCAGAAATACATGTAAGAGCTTTTGTCATTCTTACACTTGCAAAGCATACATGTCATGATACCATTCATGGTTGCATAGTTCTTTATGTGCTGGTAATATTGCTGCTTCCTATATCTTGTGATTTACCAGCAACCTTGAATTTCAATATATTGATGCTTTCAGGTGCAGCACATCTAGCATTTACCTATCCCAAATTCTTCCATTTTTCAGTGTCTTACTGTTAATTGGCTGGCTTCTTTATACTGTTTATCAAAACATAGTAAATCATCAGAGGCCTAACCTGAAGTATCAGCTACACTTAGATGACAGAGAAGAAATACAGGCTTATGGACCCTTGGAAATTCCACAGAAATTTTGATAATAATTTTGGTCCTTCTGTGTCCTGAGGGAAGGAGCAAATTACTTTATTTCTTGATCGAGCTCAGCAGGGTCTGTCAGGTGGCATCAAATGGTCAATTCAAATCATTTTTTTCACCTTTATAGAATCATAGAAGGGTTTGGATTGGAAGGGACCTTTAAAAGTCATCTAGTCCAACCCCCTTTCAATGAGCAGGGACATCTTCAGCCTTCAGAGCTGCCAAATTTTAATGAGTTCCTTTCCCATCTCATCTTTCCTTCATCTTCTGTAGGAGTTCTGCAGCCGCTGTTTATCAGCGTTGCATGTAAGTGCTTTATTAAAAAATCACTGGGGTTGCAGTCACTAACAAGTGTGAAGAGTTGCCAGAAATCTTTTCCCCTGTGTGAAAGTATTAGGATGATTTTAAATACTATAATCAAATGCTACTTTTTTCACATTCTTTCTAGCAATTAGCAGCATCTCATGCTTAGAGACTTTTTATCCAGTTACTGAGCCGTCAGGTGTAATCTTATTTACCCACAGTCAAAAATTTAACCCAAATAAAACTTTCACTTTGAGATTTTTTTTTTCTTATAATACTGATGTATTTGTAACTTCTTGTGAAGTTACCTGCAAGTCAGAGCTGAGGTAATGATATTATCTTGTAAATGAAGAACTGAGATTCCAAAATGATGATAGTAGGTTTAAAACGGTTTGAACTTTTGTGAGGTTTCAACTTGAAAGTGTTATGGTTTAACCTTTTGTAAAATTACAGTGCTTAATGATTTAAGTAAGCGTAACAGTACTTTGCAGTTTTCTATATAATTTTTAGCTGTCTCAGTGTAAAAAAACAAAACAAAGGGCTCCTTCTACCTTCTTTATGTACAGCTTACTCAGCATCACAATAAAAATTCCAAGAGAAAGGTGAGAAAGGTATTTGTTTTCTAGAATGATACTCGTCTGCCTCAGTGATGAATCTTTCTGTATGTGTTGGTGCCTGCTGTATTGGCATAAATTTCTAACTGTTGTGACAAATGAGATACACATTATGCAAGCAACTCACTCAGCATATAGTTCTGAATTACTTGCAGGTTCCAGGCTTTTCCTGTGTATCAGGTGAAGTGAAGGTTTCGTGAAAAAATCACTACCAGTTGCAGAATTAAACTTTTACTTAATACGTATACCTGAGGAGTATAAAAGCTTAGTTTGCTGGTGACACCAAGCTGTGTGGTTCGGTTGATACGCTGGAGGGAGGGAATGCCATCCAGAGGGACCTTGACACGCTTGTGAGGGGGGCTGATGCCAACCTTATGAAGTTTAACCATGCCAAGTGCAAGGTCCTACACCTGGGTTGGAGCAATCCCAGGCAC